>NJRP01000108.1:658827-679352 GCA_003063835.1 Aphaenogaster floridana | reverse complement strand
TAGTAATAATTCTTTCCGATTGACTTCCATCTTCCATTAACGAAAAGACGCCATTAATGTTACAAATGCAAACGCTAATACCGTTCATAGAGTTCACTATCGCTATCGCGCTATTGGCTCCATGAACAGATTTGGTAGCGTTTGCATTTGTAGCGTTGATAGCGTATTTACGAACGCACCCTATATCTTTTTCCTTCTAATGTGAAGTAAAAAAAGATAAACTCTGAACTAGTGCAGCCAGTTCTGGAACAGAAAACAAACCTCTATTGTGGACCAGAAGTTAAAATATGCACTCATGATGTAAGCGACTGGATTGACCAATCACGGTCGAGAATTCTCGCAAAAATACAGTTGCGCTTTCGGCAATCTCGGCTGCGATTGGTCGATCCTCGCGCAGCTTACATTTTATGCGTGCCACGGTGTCATCGATGAGAACAACGGTTGAACAGCTTCTACAGGGCGCTCCAATCCAACACGCCTTTCTACCGCTTGTGCTTGTGCATTGTGGAAACATCGGCCGTAGGTGATCCGAGACCATCGAGTCAGAGAGAGACCCGGAGCGGGAAAAGCGGAAACCCGCGAGACCAGAGACGTCGTTTGGGAGCATCGTTGTCGGAGAGACTCGTGGAAGATGGGCGGCGAGGAAGGACTAGGCGTAACCACCGGCCAGCCGAATCTCTACAAGCAGGACCTGTCGAAGCTCGTAAGTGCGCGACCGTCTTCGCGCCATTCGCCCGCCACATGTCACTTAACCTCGCTTCGACCTCGCGGAGGCCCGGCGATTAGCCGTTCGCCTCGCGCGCGACGTTCCCCGTTCCTCCAGATGCCGCGAATCGAATCCGTGCGACGCCTCCCGTCCTACCACAAGAGAAAGGGCTCATCCCTGCCGCCTCATTGAGTCGCCCATGCTTCCCGAGGGGATTTAATGGCGCGAGTCGCGAACGGGATTGGCGCCGCTTGAATTGGAAGCGAGGATCAACTCTCTCACTGTACTTGAAGATCGAAGCTGCGATTCGGAAAGGGACGGCCGATTGTTGGTTGCATGGTTCTAACATATGTTGGCGGCATAATTTCTCGTTCAGTCATCGAGCGAGATTATCGGTTATGACTTGGGCGAATAAAATGAGGCAGGGAAGGGGAAAGTCTATTGGATACCCATTAGTATCAATTAAACATGGGACCGTGCTGTAAGCAGAATAAATTACAAACGGTTTTACAAACGCAGGATATCTGCAGCTTGTAAATTAATCGTTGACCGGCACGAGGACGGTTTATTCATTCTGTTGTGTATACAATGATCTTAATTATTTCTTTTTTTTTCCCCCCTCTTCTGTTAACGTTACCTGTTTCAAGTTTAATGGGGATTTGGGGTATTCATAGTCCGTTCTTATTTCAAGACCATCTTAAGTAACGTCTTAAGACGATAGATAATACGACTGTGTGATTGGTTTATGACATCTTCACCTCCAGCTGGATATCCGGCCTAAATAGGGGCCACAGTATCACTTATGACATCTTAAGATTGTACTTAAGATGGTCTTAAATATAAGAACCGACTATGAATACCGCCCTTAACGAAAATTGAATTTGAATTGATAATAGAATATCTCTTGGCTGATGAGACAACACGAAGTATCTATTCTATGTTTACTTTATGAGAATGATTAATTAATTTTATAAGAATTAATCTTATATGAACTATTGCATTGAAAAGAACTTATTTTCTTTTTTTTTTAATTTTGTGCAGGATGTTAGTAAATTAACTGCATTGTCGCGTGAAGTAATCAGCAGACAGGCTACAATCAATATTGGTGAGTACAGGGTTTTAATTATTTGGAGTTCAATGTATAGTGCTGTACACATTCTGATATTTGCATTATGAAATATAGATTAATGTATAAACTTGTTACAGGCACTATTGGTCATGTAGCACATGGGAAATCGACGATTGTGAAAGCTATTTCGGGGGTGCAGACTGTTCGTTTTAAGAATGAACTAGAAAGGAATATTACTATTAAACTCGGTGAGTACATCTAGATATATTAACTCTTTTCTTCATTGTAAATTTATTTAATTTTGAAGAAAGTAAATTTGCACAAATATACTTTCTTCAAAATTATGCCTTCGGAATGCCTCTCCACAAAGGAGTGTTTAATAATTTATGTTTTTATGTAAATGCACTTTACTGTGGCAAATCTTTTAAATGTTAATTTCTGTTGAAAGAATTAAATAATAATCTTTTAAAAACACCAACACACAACAAAGATAACACGTGGCAAAAAATAATTTCATATGTTTGTTATTGCTAATGTAATAATGATAAATAATTATTTAAATAGTTATTCATAATTATTACTTTAACAATAAATAAATAATTATTTAAATTAATAAGATTTGATTTAAATCTTGATTAATTAACTCTTGAAATATAAATTTTGATATAAAAAATTGAAATAAGAGGTAAGTATAGTCTTTATATTACACAGTTAAATATTAATTAGCATTTTACGACTTGCTCTGTTTTTGTTTAAACATATCGGCTTTTATTAAAACTGTGGTTATGGGAAATCATAATATTAACACTATGTGCCTACTAATAATTTATGTGTATGTACATTCTATATTGTTATATGTTATCGCTTAGAATTTATTTCTAATAAATATTCGGAGGGGGGTTTTATGCATACCTTACGTGATACCCTGTATTACGAGAGCTAACGTTTTATATCTTTCGTCAAAATGCAAACCGAAACGATACATCGTATGTTTTAGTAAAAAAATATTCTATATAAAAGTGCGCAAAAAGATCAATTTTCTCTTAACCCGTGAAGCTGCGAGTAGGATGAAAAGCCGAATATCTCTTAAGAAGATTAGAATCACACGTTATCACGTACGACTCAATCATGGCACGAACAAAGTATTCCGATGCTATTCGTTGCTATTACTCGTCCGGCAAGCCGAGACAAACGGCGAAAAGGAGCGTTGAGGAGGAGGAAAACAAAAACGAAACAGAACGATAAGGAAAGGAAAAAGCGGAAAGGGGAGAGTGATCGTTCGAGTTAGAAAGAAGGAAAAAGAAAGATGCAACGAGAAATGACGCTGTTTAAATGTTTGGCATTGCAGACGCGGCGGAATGCGGTAGCAGCGGTGAATCGGCAGTTATACCTGGCAGAGTAGATTGCAAAACGCCAGTCGTTAGCCAAAAACGACACCTCTCCCCTGCTGGAGGCATTAACGCACCATCGTGCGCCAAGATGCCCAAACTCCTCAAGACAAAGGGCTGCAACAACATGTCTCATCGATTGGACAGCAGAAGCACGCTCTGTTCCTCTTCTTCCTCTTCGTCATTGTCGTCATCATCAGCGTCATCGTCATCATCATCCTCATTATCATCAACGTCGAGGCGCTTGCGACCACGGCAAACAATCATCACGCAGCAGATGCTTCAAGTGTTTGACAGCAGCTCTCGCACGCGGAGAAGTACGAGCACGAGAGATCGAGGTAGCGACGGTCGGCAATCCGACTACGAGGAATCATCGTCCGATGGTAGATTGTCTGTGCGAGAGGACGCTATGACTTCGCGCTTTGACTTTGAACTAAAGGAAGTGCGGGTGCTGCTGTACGATATCATGCGCAGTAAAAAGTATCGCGAATTAGCGGCGTCCGACAAGTCCTCTTCCCCGTCCGCCAAGAACATAAAGCTCTGGGAGGTGGAGAAGATCTTGCAAAAGCGCCAACAAAATGGGGAACCGCTCTATCTAATCAAGTGGAAGGATTGGGACGCCAAGTACAATACGTGGGAACCGGTGCGCAACCTCATCAACTGTGAGGATCTGCTGAGTGGATTTGAAGATGAGCGGCAGAAATTGGTCGACCAGTTCAAGACGAAGACAAACTTTTATCCGGACTCATGCGATGTTGAGCTCTTTCTGTATCGAACGCGGCGTTACCAGGGCATGTCGATTGTCGACGCAACATCTGCCGCCGCGATCGACGTCGCTGGCGACAGTATGTACGTCGAGATTCGACGTTTCCTAAAGAGCTCGTCGCAAAACATCAAGTTGGAGGCAAAGATCAAACGGCAGATACTGCGCATGATGCTGGTCGAGTTGCGACGCGATCAGCTCGAGTCGTTGCAGGATTGGCAAAACGAAATGGACAGTATTACGAAGGGCAAGCCGACAATACAGGTGGAGAATCTGGTGGATCTGGAGAGCGCGCCGCAAGACTTCTACTACATTGACAACTATTTGCCAGGCGCGGGCGTTATAATACCGGAAGATCCGCCGATCGGTTGCGAGTGCGACGGCGAGTGCGGAACTGGCAAGAAATCAGGCTGCTGCTTCGCGCAGAACGGCGGCACCTCTTTGCCATACACGTCGGCGCGCCGAGTGCGCGTGCCTCTAGGTACACCTATTTACGAGTGTAACAAACGTTGCGCCTGCGACGCACTGACCTGTCCGAATCGGGTGGTGCAGCAGGGTACCAGCACCCAGCTGTGCATCTTCCGCACGGACAACGGACGTGGCTGGGGCGTGCGTACTCGGCGCGCGATTAAAAAGGGCACCTTCGTCACCCAGTACGTGGGCGAGGTGATCAGCAGCGAGGAAGCAGAGAAGCGCGGCAGGCAGTATAATTTGACCGGTCGTACGTACCTCTTTGACCTCGACTACAACGAAACTGATGGCCAATGCCCGTACACCGTGGACGCTGCCATGTACGGCAACGTCTCGCACTTCATCAATCACTCGTGCGACCCCAATCTCGGGGTCTATGCGATCTGGATCAACTGTCTAGACCCGAATCTGCCTAGTCTCGCGTTGTTCGCCCTCAAAGACATCAAGCAAAATGAGGAACTCACGTTCGATTATACGTGCCAGACGCCGCGCGACAACGCAAAGAGGCAGCAACTGCGGGATGACGAACCGGAGGGTGAAAATGCCGTTTCGAAAAATAGGATGCTTTGCAAGTGCGGCGCCGCGACATGCCGGCGGTATTTGTTTTAAGGAACATTCTTGCCGTGCATCTTTCACGAGCGCTATTAGTCTTGTTTAATTCTTTCACTCTTCTTTTTTGTATATATTGCCTAGTTTTTGACTAATCCGATTAAGACTAGCATCTGAAAAGGAAAAGTACACTCAGGATTAGTTAATCCAGATCGGGATAGTAACTTGACCAAGCAGTTATACATATATATAATTACTCAAAACTTTGTTTGCGATTATTTTTCTAAAAATTCGTTTTTTAACTTTTAATTGGGTTATAACATAACTGTAAGAAAAGTTGTGAGTAAATTTTGTTTAACTTGCAAAGTTATTTTATTGTTGCATACAACCGCGGCAATTACCCAAGTTTTAACGAATTATCCATGTTTCTTTGAGTGCTAAATGCTAAAATAATTAATCTTAATATTATAAAAGTCTTTCGAAAGAAATAATAAAAGGAAAAATTTTGAAAACATGATAATGTGATTTAAGGTATTATTGTATCTTATTGTAGCATACATCTTGTCTATCATTTAGTTGATGCGATGACAAATGATTGCAATTTTAGCTTCATTTCAATGCCTGCCAAACAAATGAGACTTTAAGGTATAAACTGCAAACTAAATTATAGTGAGGAAAGTAGTTCATTGTCGTGGATGAGCATATAAGAAAGACAAAAGAGAATGATACTGAGAGATTAACTAAGAAATGGATGAGACTGCACATAGACACTTTATGTGAATATTGTCATCACATAATTATTATTAATGTTTTTATTAACATTAATAATTATTAATAATTATATTTATAATTATAATATAATATAATTATAATTATAATTATAAATATAATTGTAATATAATTATAATTATAATATAATTATAATTATATATTAATAATTAATAATTATTAATAATTATTAATGTTAAGTTTCTTGAATATACTGAATTGTTATGAGAGAGTGTGACAAAGCTGTTTGTTGTGTGGTTTTGTTTTAATACATTCTATGCTCATTTTTATACTCGGCTAGTTGTACAAAAGTTAAATACAGATGCGAGAAGCATGAGGTAAAAATTCGCGTTCTTCAATCACGATAACCTGGAGTAGTATCGGCCGATATTCATAATCGGTTTTTAAGTATAATTTTAAGATGTCATAAACCAATCGCAGAACCGTATTAGCGTCTTCAGACATTACTTAAGACGGTTTTAAAATAAGAACTATAGAAAATAAGGACTATGAATACCGGCCATCGAGTAGCTTTTATTATACATTGTCTTTACATCTTGTATTAATATATTGTTTTTTTCTTTCATTTTCTTCTTTTTTTTCTTGGAGAACGCAAGTATATATTCATGCTGTACATCTTGCGTACATCTATAATATACATACTATATTTTGGATGCGTCAAGTTTGCAGTGTCTTCTGATTAGAGATTTCGAAGAAAGTCGAGAATCTCGTTTGTTCCAGCTTTTGAAATCTGAATTAATAATTCATATTTAATTAAATAATTTATTAGAGGCATCTAAAGAAATGAAATTAAAGAAGGGAAAACAAAGATCTTCTTGAAAGTCAGAAGACAAAAGATGCTACGAATATGAGTCATTCACCTGAACACATAAACCATGTATTATGAATCAATACTGATATAGTAAAAATGTTAAAAACACTGATACATTCTCGGTGTCTCGATGTTCATTGGTACATTGATTATAATGTCATCATAATTTTGTATATTGTAGTTGCGCGTTAATATATTTATTTTGCTTTTGTTCACGCACAATCGGAGTCATTCAGTAATTCGTTCCCTGAGTGCGATTATTCATAGTGTAAAGAGACAGAATCTTTGATATCTGCATCTCTTGAACGCGTAGTCCAATTTAATACGTAAATTCCGATAAACGTGATTCGACACCACGGGCGAAGAAGTGTTCTATTTTTATTCCAAGAAACCGCGCGTTTGCGATTATTTCTATATTGTATAAATTGTATTGTAATCAACGAATAGTCATTAGAAAATCTTCGTAAGGGTCTTTAAAGATTGATGTAATAGCGTCGACTTTTTACATTCTGAATAGTGCAAGCAATTAGGAGGTACGCACTATGTTATGCAATGTATAAACCTTAAATCCGACACATACAGCTTCGTCTTCACAGCTAAGAGTCTGATCGCGTTAACACTAGAACTACCAAAGCAGTCAAAATGACGGTTTGTAGTTTTTTATAAAATTTATAACGGTGCATTTGTTAAGATTTTCCATGACTTTTATTACAATAAGTAAATGATTAAATTGATTAATTTACTTTCTTTCTTTTCCCTTTTTTTAAGGTATACACATGGTATATTTAAATAGTAGAAATAGGTATACGTTAATCGTCGGTAGTCCTAGTGATAAAGAATGTGCTAAAAAAGTGTTTAACAGTGTTCGATTGAACTTCTGTTAAAAAAGTATCGAAGATGTTACTCATATATATGCTTTTTGTAACAATATTGCGCAACTACCCATATTAAACGGTAATTATTGCGTTGCAGTATTAAATAATCATAAAACACGAGAATTTCTTTTATGTAAGAGTCATATCTTCTACTTAATCACATCGGAACGTGAAGGGTCGACGTAAACTCATACACGCGTTAGTTATTGAAAATAAATCATTATCTTTAAGTTTGTATGTAAGTTTGTTATCGTCTCAGAACTTCGGGACCGTTTCGGACTGTGTACATGTGCCACTCTATCGTCATATTCTCTTCACGGGGAATCTCACAATCAGTGACTATTTTCTTACGTCTTTTCATACACAAGACACTAGAAAATTACACTATTTATATATACGTGGTCTATGGCACTGTTTATATATGTAAGTCGGTATTACAAGAGATCAACAGTTAATAGCTAAGAAAGTGTAAGATTCTGTAAAACCCTAAAAATACATTTTTAACAAAAGGGAAAAAATATACGTCAAGTACATGAAAAGTATCGGATGTTATATTGTTCTGTAAGATTCTGTAAGATTAGTACACACGTCGTTGTTTTGTCTGAAACAAGGTTTTGTAGAATTCGACATCGCGTTTGTCATTTCTGATGTAAAATCGATCTATTATCGCAGAGAGAATATATGAGTCTTGTTACACGGCAACCTAAAATCGGTTTAGTGACACCAGTTGTTTACGTTAATCTATGTTCACATATATAACAAAACCGAATAATAATTTTTATGTAATAATTTTAAACGTTTTATCTGATATTATGTGATAACTTGATATGTTTTTTGATTATGTTTTAACTTGATATTATATATCATACATACACTTATAACATACTTGTTTATACCACATTTAACACCAATAGTTAAAATATCGAAAATTATTACATCAGTTTTTATATTGTTCACGTAAATTTATAAACTGACGTGAACTACTGGTGTTACTAAACCCGATTAATGGTGACGTGTAAACGTAGTTTATGACATGTTACATATTGGTTTATACATTTTTTTCTATCCATGGCATGGAACGAATCGACGGGGCTATTTCGATGACATTTCGATGTAACACACTTAGCTACTTGTAGAATTTTTACTACGATAAACTGAGTAAGTTGTCTGATGAGTCTAGACGACAAGCAACGAGATCGCGAGAGACGTGAAATATCGGAGAACATCATCTGAAAAATGTTTTATATATATAAATGATATATATATAAATGATATATATATATATATATATATATATATATATATACGTATGCTTTTGAAATTAAAATTCTTACGGATTCAGAAGAGGAATTCGTTTTAGAAGTCGACGATATGCAGCGCTTGATTAGCCCATTTCTACAAAAAAATCCTCGCAAGCTCAAGAAGAAAGATGACTGAAGGGACGAGTTGCCTGATTGCTCTTCTTTATTTCAGGATACGCAAACGCGAAGATTTACGAGTGTGATAATCTGAAATGTCCCCGACCTGGACGCTACATATCCGGTGGATCTAGCAAAGACGACTCCTTCCCCTGCTTGCGTCCGGCTTGTTCAGGTAGATTCCAGTTGGTTCGGCATGTCTCCTTCGTCGACTGTCCTGGACACGATATTCTTATGGCGACTATGCTTAACGGAGCAGCTGTTATGGACGCCGCCTTGCTTTTAATCGGTAAACGATATCTTTGTTTTTGTGCTCGTTGTACAAAATTTGTTTGTTCTGTCTTTTGCCTAAGTAATAAGCAATTTTACTGAATTGTAGCTGGTAACGAGTCATGCCCGCAGCCTCAAACGTCGGAGCACTTGGCAGCTATCGAAATTATGAAACTTAAGCACATAGTCATCTTGCAGAACAAGATCGACTTGGTTAAAGAAGCGCAAGCCAAGGAGCAATACGAGCAGATTTTGAAGTTTATTCAAGGTATTAGTTATTTGCCATTATTGCCAATATAAAGCATACATGTGCGTCCGTTTGCATAATCCCTTTTGAAATTAGGAACGGTGGCGGAAGGCGCTCCAATAATTCCGATTTCGGCGCAACTGAAATACAACATTGAGGTACTGTGTGAATACATTACCAAGAAAATCCCGGTGCCAATGAGGGATTTCACGTCAGAGCCTCGATTGATTGTTATCCGGTCTTTCGATGTGAATAAACCGGGTTGCGAGGTGGACGACTTGAAGGGCGGCGTCGCTGGTGGTAGCATCCTCAGAGGAGTGCTGAAAGTATGAATTGGATTAGTTTCAATCATCAGATTAATTTCTCCGAAACTTCTATGAATACCACCTTTGTCATAGGTCGGCATGGAAATTGAAGTTCGTCCAGGATTAGTATCCAAGGATAGCGAGGGTAAACTGACCTGTCGCCCGATATTTTCGCGTATCGTGTCTCTATTCGCCGAACAGAATGAACTGCAGTTCGCTGTACCTGGTGGTCTAATTGGTAAATTATATTCATCATAGATGTTTTTTAATAATCGCTCTAATATGGACAGAATTGTAGCAAATCTTAATCGTTTTATGAAAGTAATAGATTAATGTGATTTTAAGGTGTCGGAACCAAAATTGAACCTACTCTGTGCCGTGCTGATCGTTTAGTCGGGCAAATTCTTGGAAGTGTCGGCGCATTGCCTCAGATATTCATCGAACTGGAAATCTCGTATTATTTATTGAAACGTTTGTTAGGCGTGAGAACCGAGGGCGATAAAAAGGGCGCGAGAGTAAGTCCATCTGCGACATTCTACACAATTTTAAAGATCTACATTATTGCATTCCAACATTAATGTGTTTCTGTAAACAATTGGATGATTTTAAAACTATTCTTAATTGACATTGTCATAAACATTGCAGAAGTTTCAAGACTATAAAGAATATTTTATATAATATTTTGTTCTCTGATATAATTTGTTATGTATACTCTGGTTACATATAGCTCGTAACTAGATCTCTCTTAACTTTGTTTTTTTTTCCCTAAAACTATGCTTAATCTGTAATTGTAACGTAATTTGTAACAATTTTAATTTTTTTATTGCTCACGTAAATATCTCTGTGGTAGGTACCGAAGCTGTCCAGGGGAGAAGTATTGCTAGTAAATATCGGATCATTGAGTACCGGTGGCAGAGTACTGGCTACTCGCGCCGACTTGGCGAAGATCAGCTTGACGAATCCAGTGTGCACGGAGATCGACGAGAAGATCGCGTTATCCAGACGAGTGGAGAAGCACTGGCGTTTGATTGGATGGGGACAGATTTGCGGCGGTCAAACAATAGATCCTATTCTGGATCGGAAATAATTGCAATATTTGGGGTCTAGCTTCCCTCAAAAACATTTCTACAATCTGTTCACAACGCTACAGCTGACCTCATGTACGAAATATTTGTAATAAAAATTGAAGCTAATCCTGCCAAGACTAATGTCCCACAATCTTTAAAATAGATATTATAGAAGTTTTTAGATAAATATTGCAAAAGTTTAACGTAGTTTGATTAAAAAGGACAAGACTACATACTGTGTCAGCGTCGATCTCGAAGTAAAGCACGATAACGTAAATAATAAATTTCTCTATACTAATAACTGTATATTCGTATCATGTTTATTTTCTGTCGCGAGACTCGTTGAGGTGACCGCAATCGTGGACTCCTTGTCGAAGTGATCGAGATCGAGGTGATCACAGTTTGAAATAATCGAGACTTAGTGTAACATTACACAGTATCAGGAAATATTAGCGATGGATAAGCTGCTACGTGTTATCGACGACAATGCGCAGAATGTATTCATTAACAAGAAAGGCATAGAACAGATAGCGTTTGAGGTTTTCTTTTTATCTTTTCTTTGAAAATTTAATTTTACTAATTCGCGATATTTTAACAGTTTATTTCTTGAGAATCTTGAGAAAGCGAGAAAAAAAGCGAATTTAATGGTTTAGATTAGATCAGACGTGCAGTTTCAAAATTTGTTTCGCAACATGATCATTTTTAATAATTTCGTTTTATGAAATGAGATAACCACAATCTCGAACAAAAATTGAAAAAATATTAATTCTTTCTCGAGTGTTTGAAATTGTTTTCTTATAAATACAAAGAATATGAAAATAATGTGATTATTTTCGTGATTCGAGAATACTGCGAAAAAATCTGCCGATTTGATCTAACTTTTTACTGTCGCGATATTAAATATGCGATATTCGAAGTATAAGATATTTCGTTGAGTAAAATTTAGCTCTCCATTAAAATTTCGCGATTGAAAGAAGAATTACGCCACTAAATGAAATCTTAATCGGTTTATATAGGTGGCTACTTACTTGGTTCACAATTACAATAATGAAACTTTCGGTAAGGTTACATATAATTACGTACGATTGTCAACCGAATTTCATCCTAAAAAGAACGACCCCAAAGCGGCGGACTGGCTATTCGTGTTGAACACATTGAATTTTTCACTCTGGGCACCAAAAGGTGAATCGGAATGGACAGTTGATGGACTAACTGGATACATGGCATTGTGCGCTGCTATTAAAAGGGCCATTGACGTGAATACATTTATTCAATTTTTATGTGACGTTGCTAAATATTAATCTTTTTTATTGTCCTATTAAGACATCAATCAACCTTTAAGTATCTTTAATAGAATTTCATGTATTAACGCTAATCGTTTATTGTTTTGCATGATGTGACTCTTGTCTTCTAACATTGATTAAGTTTCCATTGGTACAATTTTCATCATTTAACATTTTTTAACTTCTTTTTTTACACTAATAATTCTCTGCTAATAATTAGTCTATCCATATGTTGTTTTATTTTGTTATTATTATAACTTACATAATTGCTTTGATTTCTACATTCTGGTGTTTGCCACTGTACCTACCTGTTATTTAAAATGGCAATTGTTATTAAAATTTAGAAGTACCAGTGTACAACATAAATTAAATGCATCAATTAAATGCTTTTCATACTTTGTGTTTCTTCCGCTTCATGAATTTCGACGAAAGATTCCCTGAATTTTGCGAGTTACTTTTTACTTTACCTCTTTTTCCATCCTGCGACATAATAAAAAAAGCATTTAATGTAAAATGCATTTGTTCTTATTGAAAGTGCTTTATTACGTATTTACCATATCGTTCTAAAAGTACTTCTTGCAGCAAATGAGTTCCTTTCCATTTGGTAGCCTCTTCATGTAACAGTTTGTAAATAGCTTCGCATTGTCCAAAAATCCTGCAAAATTACATTATAGATAAAATTAAATTGCTCGATTTATTCAAACGATTGTACAATGATAATAATATATATTTATAATATATAATTGAGAACTTTATAATTGAAAATGTAATATTATTTCTTTTTCCTTTTTCATAGCATTACTTTTCATTCTTGCGGTTTCTCTATTTATTTTGTTATTATAATCCTCTATAAATTTTTGACGGCGAATATCTATACGCTGCAATAACGCTTTTTGTTTCGCAATATCTTTCTCTTGGAACTGCTGCTTTCTTCTCCATCTGAAAACCGCCAAAGAATTTTCTTTCCAAATTGTTCTGTTTCCTTACGAGAGTTCCTAAACTAAATCACTACTTATACATCGAAAATATCACGTGTCACGCCGCTTTTTTACTATCTAAATAATATATGAAACCATCTACGTACCTTTCTTCCATGTCCTTCTGCTTTTGTTGTTCAATATCCATTAGTCGCTTCTCCTCGGCTTTCTTTCGCGCCTTGTCCTTCTTCTTCCAGTCCACCACCGTGTCGATCACTTTACGTCGAGCGATCTCCGTCACAATTTTGCATTTCTGCCGAATCTGCTCGGTCCGCTCTTCACGCTTAATATTTATCAGCCTCCATTCTTCTTGCCTAACGAGCCTCAACAACTTCAATCTTCGCGTCGTCCTGGACGCTCGCTCCTTCAGCTTCCGGATTCTTAATTCCTCCTGTAGCAGCCGTTGCTGCACGAGATGCTGTCTCTCGCTGGCCAACTTCTTTCTTTCTTTTAGTCTGAATTTATAAGAAAAAAAATTTGTTAATAAATAAATACATATAATAATATTATTCTATTAAATAATATAATTATATATATATATATTATTATATATATATTATTATATATATAATAGAATATATTACTATTTAATATATATATATATATATATATATATATATATATTAAATAGTAATATATTCTATTATATAATAATATTAGAATAGAATATTTATTTACTTCAGCTTACAATTTGCCAAGAAGGGACTTGGTTTACAATTTTTCTTACCTCACTTATCCATCCATACTTTAAAACTTATCCTATAACTAACTTCTCTTCTTTTCTTTTTCTTTCCTGACTTACCCTATCTTATTTTATCCTAGTTTATTTTTATTATATTTCTTTACTTTACTTTACAATTCTTTACTCATTTTATTACTATTATTATCTTACGCTTTAGAACTAATCTCTTGATATCTTTACAAACCTAAATTATTTTTATCACATTTTATCTCAGTCTATCATAAAATAGTCTATAAAATTATCCTAGAACTCTTACAGTGCTACCAGTTCCTTAATTCCTAATCTCCTTTTTCTTCATTACCTTTTCCCTTTCTTTCCACAGTTTTCTCAACCCATTCGCTTTTACCACATCCAGATTTTCATCCCATAACTTCCTATTTATTTCTTTTTTGTCCTTTCCTATTTCCTCAAACCACCCTTTTGTCCTATTGCAATTTCCGACATAATGTTCTATGCAATCCATACCTTCTCCACAGAATACGCAACATCTTTTCCTCTCCTCTAACCAATATTTATTCGTTTCTTCTAGATTACCACATCTTAACTTAAATAAAGCTCTTACTCCTTTCCCTAAACTGTTTTTCACTATATTCTCCTTCCTTAGATATTTGGGCACATCTCCTATTACATCCAACTCCTTATACTTTTTATTATATCTTGCTGTTGAAATTCTGCTATCCTCCCATTGCCTCTACACATCCCTCTCTCTACCTATAATCTTTTCTTCTAAGCTATCGTCATTTTCTCTTATATTCTCTATTGCCCCTATTCCCCATCCATTTCTGTTATTATATAATAATATTATATATATTTAAGAAAAGAATATATATATATTGCGAAACAAAAAGTAATTAGAATGAAGATACATCTCTTCCTTGAAATCTTCCAATTTTTTATAATAAACACTTATAATATACTACACTAGGGCCCGGTTCCACAACTTGCTTTAACCGAAGTTTAACTCGTTAAACCTAATCAGGATTGGTCTATAACGAGTTAAACTCTGATTAAAATAGGTTGTGGAACTGGGCCTAGATCGCTAACAGCGATCTCCGCATCAAAGTCGTGTCGCGATTTAGTGTGGGCTAAAAATTATATATAAGGTGTCAAATTTCAAAATTACATTTCCTTAGGCATCTCAGTATAGAAGTCTGTATAAAAATGATATTTTCCTTGCCACGTGACAATTGCGAACTACATATACCTTTCCACTTCCTTGCGCGCCTGCTCCTCAGCGAAACATAGGGCTCTCCTCTCGATGAAGAGATGGTTTCTTCTTCTCAGCTCCCTCTTGATATGATTAGCGTGCACGTTCCTAAGGTATTTTCTATATTCGTTGTAATCGCGCAGCGAACACTTCACGTCCATACCATCCGTGATTAGGTCGGCTTTCAGTAGACACTTGAGATTAATCGGTCTGGAGAAGAACTTGAGCAGATGCTCGTCGTGCAGGGGTTCGTAAGAGAATTTGGTCTCGTGGCAATAAGGGTCGCTCAGATCAAACTCCAATTTCGGCCCCGCCGTCGCCCACAATTTTCTTCCTACCTTGCGTCGCGTGAAGCTATAAGCGCCCTTCGGTGCAGGTATCATGGGTATCTTATGCTCCAGAGGCATCATCTTCCATCCCGGTAGACCAAACTCGGGCACGGCTCCTTTCGGCTTGGGAACCGTCTCGACGAACCGCTCTAAATCCCTATTGCAATGAGTAAGATAATTGGGGGAAGACGCCACAAACATTTTGTATTTAATTTATAAAAGAAATCATATATATATATATTTCGATTAATTCAAATAAATGTATTTGTTATTTAAAGAATACAGTATTAGAAAACACTATAAAATAAACATAAAGTAGTAGTTAACTTATAAACTTATAAACGAATTCTGAATTATGGTTGCTTGGCTTGGCACATCTTCCCTCTATTACATTAATCCTTAATTCGTAAAAATTTATTATCTTTTACGTATTTGTATATTATTTTTTTATACATTTATATATTATATATATTTCTTTCATATACGAAAAGTGAGGACTATTAATCGATAAATTAATTAGCATTTAAACCTGAGAAGTTGGATAAATTTATTTATATTGTCATTCGAAAGCGATAAAATTGAAAGAAGAAACGAGCCAGTCACTTGTAGTCAATATTGCGGATTTAATGTTTATATTTTCAGTTTCATACATCGTTAAATCTTGATCTTAAATTCTCAGTTTGCCATGAAACGTGAATTAATCTACTAATAATTAAAATTTTCTGCCTAAATTGTAAATTAGAATAGTACATACGAAATCTTCATTTAATTTATTTTTAATTTAGTAGCACATAATTTTAAAACTTGCATTTTAGATATTAAATATCGTAAATAAAAAAATATTTAGTATTTGATTACATAGGTTAAACTATACATTACATGTAGAAAAACAATACTTACGTAATTCTTTTAATTCCAATCATAATGCACGTTGATTTATGTACGAGGTGAACTATTCACATCGCTAATTTAGAATATAGTCTTATTTTCTCACAGCATATTTAAATTCATATAATGAATGGTGTACAAAATTATAGATATTACAATGTCGCGTGGTGTCGCGCACGCATGCAAATTGATGCAATCCTGTCGTGCAAAATATTCGTTCACTTGTTTGATAAAATAAACTATTAAAAAATTTGTTTTATTCTATACCACTATTTGTATATCATTAAAATTTACCCAGTAAACGCCGAATATAACTGTCATATAACATAGATATAACACGTGCATATTTACGTATATTATGTATGTTATATGACAGATTATACTTAGGTTTGCTAGGTATAGGTATTATTTGTAATATCTAAAACATAAAATACTTATAAAATTAATAATTAATTTTTTAAATATGTTAATAAAAAAAGATATATATATTTATTTGTGTATGTATGTGTATTTCTATACAAAGTAAATTAAGTCCTTAAAATTGAAATACCTGAAAAATTTAATAACCGCATAAACTGTGTACCTACTGTTTTAATTTTATTTAAAACATTTAAAAATCGTGAATTAGCGTGACCGACCGATTAGAATAGTAAACCGTGTCTCCATTGTCTTGTTATATTATATTATATGTATAGTTTATACTATTTGTTTTTTCAATTTATTTAAACGCGGCTGTAACTGCTTATTTTTAAAAATATAACGTGTAATGCTTGTGATAGGAGAGAAAGCCAATATGGAATCCTAAATATTATTCAGCTCTATCTATGGCCGATATGAAACACATTTTCCGGGGTGATAAAGGCATCCATAATACCATCCCAAAAATATCCCAAAGATTGGTAATTTTGCACAATGTTGGAAAACATTTGTTGGAAAAATATCAAGGTATGAATTATCACCTGACAATATTTCACATGTGCAAAAAAGTATTTTTTCGTAAACTTTTACATACACAAATTTACAGCATTTTTGTTTACTCGATATATGCGTATAACTCATCCAGGACTTATCTTCCTTCTCCTTCCTTTCTGGGCGGAGGAAAGAAGAGTTCTCCAGAAAAGAATCTCTTTTTCTCTTTTCAGAAAAAGAAGTATTCTACTGGAATCATTAATTTATCACTTATACGCTTTAGTTAATCACTATAATATCGTCAGATATTGAAGTACTATGTATTGAGAAGCAATTTATATATTTTACATATACAAAAAAGACGTTAATTTTCATATTACAAATATAAAATATTAAAATGAAAATAGCGATGAAAAATTAATAGAACTAAGGCTCTTTGTCGAGAAGAAAAAGAAAATAAACCAATATCAATAATATTGAAATCGATATCTCTCGAGTTTTATTCTCGATTACCGATTGACCCAAAATAAGTCGAGAATTCTGAATAAATTATATTGAAAAAATATATCATATACCTTATAATTGGTAAATCTTAAATACTTAATTAATTGATGGGGATGATGAGATTTCGTGTTTTGCCACAGGTACTTTCGTGAGATGTATCCAATCATGTAAAGGCGATCCTCAGAAGCTGATGAAATTACTTCAGGATGAATTCACATCGTATGAAAACAAGATGATATACAACGAACAAATAGGTACTTATCGTCAGTTAACGCGATGAAGAGTATGCCCCAGTGAGAAATGACACATCGATCGAATTCGAATCGACGTTGATTCAATGTCGAAAACAATATTTCGACATATAATCGACGTCGATTAGATGTCGATCGAGGTGTCATTTCTCACTGGGGCATATTATAAAGAGACCCTGAAATTAAAATAATACCGTAAAATTGGATTGGTCTGTAATTTCGAGCATATTTTGAAAGAACTTTAAGTCAAGATATTTAAAACTAAATATTAATGATAGTAAGGCTCTCAAATATAAAATTAAAGACGATATAATAAAAGCCAATGTGAGCCAACGCCGTTGTCGAGGCGAAACAAATCATTTATTCATCAAATGTACAATATGAATATACAATACAAAGTAAACGTTTCGACTCTAATTTGAGCCCTCTTCAGTACTAAATTATAATAAAGAATAGATGAATGAATTCGCGTTACCATCATTTTCATCCTTAGTCGTGACACGACATTTGCGTTCTTTCCCACCCAGACAATATCTTGAACAGTTCCTTAAATGAATTTCTTTTTTTCTATCAACCTTTAATTGTAAAAATTACTTATATTAATGTACTCTTTCCTTTTCAAAATTCTTCATAATTGGGTCAATTCATTTAATTCATTAATTTTTCCTTCATTACTTTTTGTTCTACTTACTAATTAATTCATTTGGTGGAAGTAACGCGAATTCATTCATCTATTCTTTATTATAATTTAGTACTGAAGAGGACTCAAATTAGAGTCGAAACGTTTACTTTGTATTGTATACTCATATTATGTACATTTGATGAATAAATGATTTGTTTCGCCTCGACAACGGCGTTGGCTCACATTGGCTTTTATTATATCGTCAAGATATTTAGTAAATACGTTTAGACATATACTTGATCATAAGAATCAAGAATGCTCTTGTATATTACGTGCCATTTAAAATATCGCATAGAAACGCGAAGTTTGTGAATTTTACAAGATAAATCTCTCTAATATAAAATCTTATTTGTTGATTGATGAATGCTATACAATTATAAAAATGTTGTACATAATCTCTGTAAACAATTAATTAAGATAATATATCACATTTGTGATCGACTGTAATTATAATTTAGTAATATAATGCACTTTTCTCAAACTTCCTTTTAGTTCCTTTGCAATCCAAGGCTTGGATATTAGTAGCCGATATATGGGCCACCTTTAGGGATCATCAATTTAGTCTTGATATAACAACATCGAAATTAACTACAATACTCGTCGATTATCGTGTTTTTCAAGTTCTCAATCATTTTAACGCTATTGTCTATAGTAAGAATTTCTTGGACAAACTCCAAAAAGAGAGTAAGGCACTTATCACTTTTTATTAATGGTACATCCTTTATTTCTCCACGAAATTCCACTCTCTGAACATTGTATTTAATACTAATATAAAAATTACATGTCCTTTCGATAATACCGAAAAAATACATAGCAGTAAATTTGGACTATGGTGCAGAATACAAGTAATTAGAGAGTTTTTGCAATACCGTCTTTTAGATACGGTGAACGCTAAAATCACGTTATTGGGTCGAAAGACCAATCACGTTATTGGGTCGAAAGACCAATCACGTTATTGGGTCGACCCAATAACGTGATTTTAGCGTTCACCGTATCTAAAAGGCGGTATTGCAAAAACTCTCTATTATTTTTCGCGAATAATATTATCTTTCCTATCTGTTTTTGTTGTTTCTTTATAAAAAAAGAGTCTTATCTTGAGTATTAATTTCTCTCTAATATATTCTTTACCTTAATTTTATAAACTTTTTATTATTATATTTATTCTATTTAACCGACTTCTCTGTATTGATTATATTTTACATAAGTCTCCATATTTTTCCTTAATATATCGGATACATCTTTTTCGCTAATTATAATTTTTATGTGGAGAATTCATCGTATTTATCATAGCAAAATGCGCTGTGTTTCCCCACAGATGAAATGACGCACGGGAGCAGGGAGGATCTAGAGATACGCTGTTGTGCAACCATGGTAATAAACTGCGTACGTATACAGATGGTGGAAACGATCGAGTACTTATCGAAATCTATGCCCGAATTACAGTTTGAGAGTTTCGATAGCGCGTGTCTGATTGACAACTTTCTGTGGGACTATCAACAATTACATGATGAGCAATTGAAGAAGTACCCATTATGCAAGATCTCCACTGACCAATATTAGAACCATTTATATCTTCGCAAATGCGCTCTGAATGATATCTTTTCTCAAATTTTATTCATACACATATCATAACGTATTTTTGAAACAATGGAAAGGAAACACATGACGCGATCGATTTTAATTTCATACTTTTCGATTGAGATTGATTAAAAAAATATATTTTTTTAGCATTCCGACACGAATAAAATTATTTCTATTAGGTGCGCAACTAAGTTCCCGCTGTTTGTCAATAGATGGCTCCAGCAGTAAGTGCTGGTCGATTTAGACATATCCAAAACGTCACACGGAGAGAATTTTTCGTTATATTTTGCCGCAAAATTCACTACAAATTTTACTATGTTTTGTAATAAGCTTGGAACAACTTGGCAATCTGTCAAATATTATTGGTAACGAAAGGAATTTCTGAAATATGGAAGAAAACATTTTATAAACAACATAATAAAAATTACCAAGCAGATTGTAACA
>NJRP01000108.1:625936-642312 GCA_003063835.1 Aphaenogaster floridana | reverse complement strand
AAAAGTTTGAAATATATGTATATAAAGTAACTATTAATGTAACTATTAAATTAGTTACTAGTTACCAAAAATATGTAACTAAGTTAAGTTACTGTTACAGATGGAGAAAAAGGAACGAAGTTAAGTTAGAGTTACCGAAAAAAAGTAACTCTAACTGTAACTTCGTTACAAGTAACGAGTTACTTCCCAACCCTGCAAAAAGGCCATTGATGTGAGTACTTCAATTCTAAGCGATATTTGTAAATGACATCTGCAACGCTTTTTATCATCGTATTGATGTCAACCTGAAATATTACGGACATAATTTAATACATTAATGTTGATTATTTATTAACTCTTACGAAACTGTCTTTCGACGTCGACATTACTAACGCATTAAATGCCTTTGTCTCCGTTAATATAAGTTTCGCACGTGTCCTCGTTGATTTACATTCTTTAATTTCTTTTTCTGCTCACGATTTCTATTTGTTGATACTTGCATGCTGTTTTACTTTATCACAATTTGTGTTTGTATAATATACAGAGTGTCTCATAACCATCATACAACTTTCTAAGAGCGTATTAATTAGAATCAAAAATTCCATTACGAAAATATCGAAATTCCGATAATTTTTAAGTTACAAAATGATCAAAGCTGATCAACAGTATCGCGTAAAATTTATGCATTTAAGCCTGCTTTAGACGCTCTATAATTCACGTTAGATTTCAGAACAAAACTCTTAATTAATAATTTTATATGTCGTATATTTTTATGTATGTATTCTGATTTTTTTCAAATACTTCTCTTCTATTACGTGTGATGCATGAAATTATGGATAAATTTCTACCTTGAATATTAATACAAAATGTAGATCGTCTAAAGTGGAATTTATGTTTGTAACTTGCTTACACATATACAGATCTATCACAGCGATAAATGATCAATCCCGCAAGAGATGAATGATAAATGAAATAAAGTATTGCGCTTATCTACTGCAAAGTGGGATACGATTGTCCACGTTTGTCCAACCAAAATTTTCGTTTGTCCACCCCACAAAACAGAGTTATAAACAAAATAGAAAAACGAGCAATTGTCAAGGTCTGTGAAGTTAGCATCCCAAAACGCGAATTTTTAAAAATGCCAATGGCATTCGTTTGTCCACGATTTGTCCACTTTTATCCACCCAACATTTTTGTTTGTCCACCCTTCAAAAAAAAGTTATGATCAAATTTAAAAATTTGACATCACCATGAACATTTTTTATTAATTGCGAAGCGGGATATGATTGTCCACGATTTGTTCACGTTTGTCCAACCAAAATTTTCGTTTGTCCACCCCGCAAAACAGAGTTATAAACAAAATAAAAATACGAGCAATTGTCAAGGTCTGTGAAGTTAGCACCCCAAACCGCGAATTTGTAAAAATGCCAATGGTATTCGTTTGTCCACGATTTGTCCACTTTTGTCCACCCAACATTTCCGTTTGTCCACCCTTCAAAAAAAGTTATGACCAAATTAAAAAATTTGGCAAAATTTGACATCAGCACCCTTATGAACATTTTTCGTTAATTGCGAAACGGGATACGATTGTCCACGATTTGTCCACGTTTGTCCAACCAAAATTTTCGTTTGTTGAGAATAATGTGTGAACAAATGATTCCAGTATGCAATTTAAAGGAAACGCAGTCAAAGTTGTTCTTAGTGACAATTTCTCGTTTTTTTATTTTATTTATAACTCTGTTTTGCGGAGTGGACAAACGAAAATTTTGGTTGGACAAACGTGGACAAATCGTGGACAATCGTATCCCGCTTCGCAATTAATGGAAAATGTTCGTGGAGGTGCTGATGTTAAATTTTGTTGAATTTTTTAATTTGGTCATAACTTTTTTTTGAAGGGTGGACAAACGAAAATGTTGGGTGGACAAAAGTGGACAAATCGTGGACAAACGAATGCCATTGGTATTTTATAACGCGTTTTGGGGTGCTAACTTCATCTATAGAATTCTTAAAAATATAGACACTTGATAAAAAAAGATGTTAATGTATTGGTTTGATCAATCACGATATGATAAAAGATTTTATTTTTGCAAATTGAGTATGTATTAGAGCTTGATGGAAGTGACTGTTTGGGAATTAGTATAATTAGAAGGTTCCCATGAAGTTCTGTTACTTTTATATGTTTAATTAAATTTTTATCACAAGCTTCTTTGTTTCTATTGTTCTTCTTTTACGAAAGCTCCCGTGTCGTTCCAATTCCGCAATCCAAATTCCAATGTGGAATAATGATAATACTCTTTCTTTTTCGATAACTTATTTATTTAATTACAATAAACATATCTTTTTATATGTTTGTAATAATATACAAAACGCTTGCAAAATCTTAAAGTACGATACGAAATAATTGTTTCTTTCGATTGGCAACCCGCTGGATTAACTGCTTTTGACTCTTTATAGCACAACGTGATTATTAGTTGTAATAACTACATTTGCTTCAATTTAAAGATGGCTTCGATTTTGCAAAAAAATTACATAAAATTTAACAATATGTACATATTTTTAGAAAATTTATTTTTATTTCTTTCAATAGCCTTCTTTAAACTTAAGAATAATATTTTGGAAATAACGCTCCTGTAATATAAATCAGGGCAAAAAGGGTTAAACTTGATCTCTCGTCTCGAACACGATATTCGGAACGCTTTCTTTGGCTATCAACGTGTCGTGTCGCGATGCCATTTTGGCACGAATTTCATTACATCTCTATGTAAAGCTATCGTCTTGTTATCACTCGCAGCGAAAAGTTCATCTATTCTATCATATTAACAATATTAACATACAACAAAATCAATTTACGCTAAGGAACTATTATCTTTCGATGCAGACATTAACATATCTTTGCCTCTCGCAAGGATAGCAACGCTGGCGATTGTATGAATGCAAATTAATTCTTAATTAAGTAGCAATTAGCTTTTATAAATGCCGTCCTTAAAGTGTTAGTTCGACTCGACTTTGCGTGAAGTCACATTTGTACATTTCCATTCGGTTCGAAAATGCGCAAAATCCTACGTACACAAAATCATTTACAAATATACAAAATCGATCGCGATGAATATGCAAAATCAACAATAAATCCCGTCTTGATTTAAAGCGACTTATCGCCGTAATTCTAACAATTGTTATTTGCCATTGAACCCCGCAACAATTATCACATTTACACTACTTAGCTATTTCGTCGAATGAACTTTCTGATTTGATTTTATCGTATAAACTCGTACTGAGCTTTTTCTTAGTCATATATTTCGCGCAATTTCCAATTTCTGCTCTTTTTGTATATATACAAAATTGATTTTACGATCTCGTAACTTCACATTATATCTCGTGAACACCAGAATATCGCAACGATTATTAGGCACAAGAAATTATATTGTTTAGAAGATAGGCCAAATAATCAAGCATATACAGGTGTTATACAGATAGAGAAATTATATAATTAATAATATAAGAAAATTACATGAACGTTTCGACTATACTTAGTCTTCATTAGCTGATGAAGACTAAGTATAGTCGAAACGTTCATGTAATTTTCTTATATTATTAATTATATAATTTCTCTATCTGTATAACACCTGTATATGCTTGATTATTTGGCCTATCTTCTATTTATTGCTTTGCATATATATCAAGCTTAAGTTTTTTTAATTTATATTGTTTAATTCCTTTTCTGCATTTGCTCCCAAAATATAATGTTCGATTTGAGCCTTCCCGGTGAAATTACGGCGATATCGTTGCCCTCTTGTTTCGATCGTACGATTTCCGTTCGATTCATCGGTCGCTCTTCTACCAACGACCGGCTGACCGGCGGCGACGTCAGTTTACTGGGCATTTGACGCAGCCCCTCCCGAAATTCCCTCGAAAGAGATCTGGCCGTCAAACTGTGCATCTGCCTGGGCGTTTCGATTATCTGCACCTCGGGGATGGACGATCTATCCTTGACATCATCTACTTTCGCCACCTGCGAGACAGAAAATCGATTTGACCCAATATACATATTATTAGTTATATGATATGCATGATGCCTATTATTAAAAAATGCTCTACATTAATTCTAAAGCTTCTGAAGCTGAAAATATGAAAATATTGATAAAAAAATTTATTTAAAAGTATTTATATCATGAATACATAAAAAATGAATTAATTATTCAAATTAATATTATTAATCTGTCTAATATGACGTTTTTTGAGATCGTACTCTACAACTTAATTTAATAACGTTTAGTTAGATAACATGATCGACAAAGTTATATGATAAATGAAGCATTCAGAGCAAGAGTGAAGCCAGGTCATAATTTACAAGTCTTTTTCTAAATAATAATAATTTTTTTAAATCTGAGTTCGTATTCAATCGAATTCGAAAAAATTTTTTACTCATAGACATTTTTCTACTTAAAAATTTTTCTATTTCTAAAATAAATTCGTCTATCTAGCTATTTATCTACCTACATCTCATCTATTTTTACGAATTACGGACACATATCATTCTTGCTCCAACAAATGCACCGAGATTCGAAATCAGTTCGAGATCAAACTGAAATCTAACTGAAATGAAGTCTATTTCGTTAGTTACCGAAGCTCTGTATACTTTCGCGGGCACGGCGGTCTCTATTTCGGAAGTCTGTCGCCTGCCGAACGCTTCCGCGAGTCTTTTCACCGAGGGCATCGCCCGCTCTTCATCCGTTTCCCGAGACTGTTCCTTGGTCCTGATATATATGTCCTCGAAAGATCTGTCGACGTCGGACGAGATTTCGTCGTAATCGTTCAGCAGCGAAACGTCGTCCTCGACGATCGCGTCGCGTTCCCCCGTTGTCGCGCTTTCCTCCGCGAGGTCCAGCAGATTGTTGGCGGTCAGCTCGTCCTGAGTATCGTTCACGTAAACCGGATTTGCGTAATAGCACACGTCGTCGGCGACGTTCGGCATCGACTTGGCGGATATCAGCCGCGAGTTCACCTCCTCGACCTCGTCCCGCAGCTCATTGAGTCCTCTCGAGCTCTTCGCGAGATCCTTGCAGCCGAGCGATTTCGGCGTGTCGATCAGGTATCCTTTATACGCGCGTCTCGTCAGGTTCGATTTCTCATTGTTCCGCAACGGCTGATCCAGTTGATTGTTGGAGCGAGCGCGACGCAGGCCGTCCTGGTAACCGAAGGAACTCAGGTCCAACCTGTTCACCATTCTCCGTTGCTGGGTAGGCTTTCTCTGATCCGAGAACTCGTTCTCGAAACCGTACGCCTTCAGGTCGATCTTGCGAACTTTCCGCTCCTTGTCGTCCTTGCACGCCTCGGTCTCGATACTGTGCTCCTGATTGTTGAGCTTCGCGTTAATCTCGTTCTTGCTATTTTTCCTCTGGTTCTCTAGGATGTCGTCCGTGCGCTGACGGTCTTTCCACGTCGTCTCGTCTTCGGGCGCGTCTTTCTCGCCTCTGTCTTTCTGATCGCCGATGTCGAGGAGAGCACACGAATTCTCGGCGCAATTATTCGTTTCAGGACTAATTACCTCGGCGTTGTTCCTGCGCCATGAGGCCGACGTCTTCGTATCCTTGTTCCCTTGCAAGACCGAAATAACATCGTCGGTCTCCCTGGACGTAGATTCTTCCTGGAACACACGAAGAATCGACTGATGTTAACGGTCTAATATATAGGATTCGCTCGAAAACTTCATATATCTCATGCGTATTTCACGTTCACGTTGTATCTTGAATTTTTAATTCTTTCTTTCATTTATTCTTGCATGCGGCGAGGAGTCACAGAATTCCTGTTCCTTTTCCTTTTGCCTTTCTTTTCCTCCCTCATGGAACTATCATACGATTAATATTATTGTCTGAAGAAATGATAATATTCTGTAATATAAATTTAATTTTCTAATGCAGTAATAATATTAATAATGATATTAATAATATTATATAATGCGTATGCCCCCATTTCTATCATGGTATTAGTAAGAATCTTTTTAGTATTATGGTTAGCGCGATCTTTACATGATTTGTAATATCATCAACCTTTGAAGAAGTGATTGACAATAATTATTAATCATATGACCGCTTTTTTGCTTAATACATACCAGTCGCGATTTATTGACGAATCGGAATTATGTCTGTTTTTTTGGTCGGTGTAAGTTTTAAATTCTTGATATCAAATGTGAGTACTAATTTTGATAAAAAGATTTTCAGACTTTTTTGAGTGTCACCTAGAAAAGAGTACAACAATTTATCACATCACATTTAAGAAAACCAAAGTTTTGAACATTTTTTATTCACACAAATTTAAATTTTGGAAGAGAAGCGCGGACTAATATGTTTTAAGTACAGCCATGCATTCTTTTGCAAATTAAAAATTAGTTATTCGTATTAGTATCGTCGTGCGGTTAAGAAACTTTTGTGTTAATATATTTTGTAATTTATGTTACATATATTAATTACGTAATGTTATTTATTAATGTAATTACACATAAGTGTTCATCTTTCGTAATTAATACTTTAAAGCATTATCGACATTCTTAAAATACGAGAAAACTTATGAATAATCTATAAAACATGTCAGATTTAATGAACCTTCCAATATCAGTTTATTACAGTTAGTATAGATTTAAAGGAATTATCAAATACGCAATATTTTACAAGCAATATAAATAATATACATGTTAATTACTGTTTGGTTATTGGGGTTTAGCAGGATATAGCAACAAAAATTTACAAGAAATTTACAAGAAATATTAAGGTTTAGAAACGCGTTGAGCATACATACGATTCTTTGTTAGTCATCACGTACGCATGTAAATAGGTGGTACTTACCAATTAAAATATTCTCTTTTGCAGCTCGTAATTGCGGAATTGATTCCATTGTGTTAACGCGAACCGAATATATCTCTCGAAACGAGATAATCGAGAACGTAGATGCAAATTAGATCGCATTCTTGGTGCAATTTGTGCAAGCGTGATGCGTGCATTTCGAGTGGTAAATAATTCGGGTTTTATTATCGAATGAAGATATGTCTTGGCTCTCACACCTTAACTTTAAGAAAAATGGACAGAAATGAAGTTTGTATATGTGTTATAGTTAATACATGCTAGCACACTCGATCTTTTTCTTAATTTTGAGATTTTATATGGGCATGCTTTCAGTTGTATGAACGCAGAATACGAAGACGCAAATCTATTTCGTATTGTCGTCTAATAATTTCGAATTATCTTATTAATATTGTAACACGCAATTATCATTCATAACTTCTGAAGCAATGAAGTTTGTAAGTTTTGCCATAATACTCTAAAGTTTTACATAATTCTCTAAAATAATTAATTTGTGTCCATAATCGTCATTTTCCATTACACTGAAAAGAAATGAAAATCTAATCTAAAAGTCTTGCGTTGTTTTTTTAAATATACGCGAGATATCAGAAAATAAAGAGACGCAGTAATAATATAATATAAATAAAATGTGTAGTTTAAATATTTGACGTCAAAAAAATTTAAAAGGGAATTACATGTAGCTTGCGAACTTTTGCGCGATAATTCTTAAATGTTAAAATTAATATCAAGTAGCAACCATCACCTATAGGTTTCATGCGGAAAATATGATCAATTTTTTGATTACTCAATTAGATTAGTTAATTAATTGACTTTGTATCAATATAAGATATATACAGGATGTTCCGTTAGATAAATATTCTATCTTCGAGGATTTCAACAACTTTAGATCTCCATTTAATCATCAAATATAATTTGCATGTAAAATATTTCTTGCAAATATATATATTTTCACATGCAAATTAAATTTATTATATATATATATTTCTCAAACATTTTCTAGTAAGATTATTTTATAATGTAATATTTCCATATCCGAACGGTAATATAAATATTAATTTCGATCATTAAGTCAATATATTAGGAGTTTACATGCAAAAATTTATTTATTATATTAGTCTTGCGTTTTGGACTAAGAACGATCTCACGTAAAATGTAACGATTAAAAATAGATAACTCTTTAGAAATTTGTTAAGGAGCGGAAGGTGTCAGCATTATCGTGATACACATCTGAGATTTTTATGCACCCGTATTTATTTGCCACTTGCAACTTATATATAAATATGAACTTTCAACCGTTAATCCTGTATATGACACATAATATGTATATTAGCGCATCGCGATGGCACTCTCATTTCGAAGAATATGGCCACGGAGTTACGGTATTGGCACGAATGCATTCGCATTCTCTCAGGTACATTATCGCACCGAAAGAAATATACATCAACTATATAACATTATAACAATTATTAAATTATTCTTAATAAATCTTTACAATCGTTAGCTGGATCCACCAATTATCGCACGAAAGCTGGCATTTTGAATTTCTAAGATTCGCGTCGTCTCAAAGTAGAAGCTCTCGTAATCTAGTTTCCTTTCCATTTCATTAGAAATACAATGGACCCATAATAACCAATTCACTTTTAAGCGTTTTGTTTTCAATTTTTCTTTATCAATCGTGATAAGAAGAATTTTAGAGAAATTAAATAACAAGAATTTGTTTTGAGATTAATATGGCAAAGAAACCTCTAGGATTGTCTCTGTTGTAGTAAAATATACTTCATATTTCTATAACGCGATATTCCTTTATGGCACTCACGCCACATTATTAGCACGATACATCGTACACATTCTCTTCGTATCGATTTTTTATTCCATTTTCAAATCAGCCTTTCTCCTTATCGTCACCATATCGTGACGTCGCTCAAACTTCTCACATACAACTTCTTGCATCGTCCCTTGTCGTCGCTTTTCCCTTCTTGTTGACATTCCTTCGAGCTTTCTAGATTCCTTTCAGTGTTCCTGGTTATCGATTTCCCTAACTTTTCGCTGTTACTATCTTCAAGGACTTCTCGATGCCTTCCAGATCTCGTTCCTCTGACTCGCGCTGCGACATCGTCATCGTTGAACGCGCACGCTTTCCTCGTCCTCGAAACATCCTTCAGGAACTTGTTCATTATAATTTCATCGGAGGCACAATCGATCTCATCCTGCCACTCATCGTTCTCGTTCGGCAAGGACCAAAGAGAAAGCGAATTTACATTCTTCTTACGAATCAGATTCCTGCGTTTTGTCCTGAAGGCATTCGTTCGATTCCTATTTCGTCCAATTTGCGCATATTCTGTGGATATCCGATCATTTGTGACATCGTCCTCATCTTGCCAATCGCTCTCCTCGAAAGTGGAGCTCGTCGAATGCTCGAAGCTAGCGAATCCTTCGAAACTTGTAGATGATGTCGGCTGATCGCAATTTCCTGAATGATCCACATTAGAATGTAGTTCGAGGTTCACCGATCCTTCCGTTTCGACAAGATTGTGACTACTTTCGGCAACGGCAGACGCAACTTCCGGTAGGATTGGTCTCAATCGGATCCTCCTGTAGTTCGGGATCCTCCTACCGTCGATCCTCCTACTCCTCTTGATCCCACCGAAGGTCTGAAACTTCAATTTCGCGAACTCTAGGCTGCGATCCTCGAAAGCATCCTCCGGTGAGGGCGATTCGTCTTCGAGGTCGTCGTCGGGATCCTCTGTTTTCTTCGACCGGATCCTGATGCCACCGAACGTGTGGTACTTGTATCCGCCAGTGGTCCAGAATCTCCTGCCGCCGATCGACGATATCTGCTCGTCGCCGCTGGGACGATCGTTATCCGCTACTCGATACAACCGTCGCCAGCGATCGCGATCGCTGGTCTCAGAGTCGTGTGAGCCGATCGAGCACATCCCGGAGTCGTGATCGCCCGGATCACGATCGTCTCGATCGCCCGGCGATCCCGCGTGATTGTCGTATCGCGGTACTATCGGCTCTTCAGCCTCGCGATCGGCGCTTCCGTCCCAAGGCCGATTCCAATCCACTGATGCTAACTTCCGAGAATCCGTGCCGATCTCCAGGCTCTCCGCCAGGACGTGGTTGTCCTCCTCCCGTTTAAAAATAGCTCTTACATTCGACTCCACGGAATTCTTAGATTCTCGATCGTCTCTCACGTCTTCTTTCGTGCTTTCCCTCTCATCAAGGAACATCATTCGAACGTCGTTTCCTATCGGATTCTCGGCTCGCTCGCCATCGCCGTGGCGCGATCGATCGCTCGCGGACTCCAGATGCAGGAGAGGATTGATCGCGAAGTGCGGACTGGCGCGGGGATCGCGACAGCATCGTCTAGGAAGGCTGCCGCGCAGCGAAGCGGCCTCGAATTGCTCGAGCTCGTCATGACTCACCTGTCGTTCGTGTTGCTCGTCGCCGGTGCAGCTTGATTGCTGGGACAGCGAGCTGCTCGGTCTGCTCGACATCGAGGACATCGCCGACCTGGCCCGCTCCTGCCGTTCTCCACTGGCCACCTTCGATTGGTTGATGTAGTAATCCCTGCCGAATCTATACAGAAAAATTAGGTCATTAGCATCACGGAGCTAAAAAGCTGGATGATATATATATATATATAATCGATACTTATTGTTTTTTAAAATTTATTTCTGTCTTTCTGTCACAATTAATTTATTTTAATATTTTAACACTTTCACGGCCGGTACATTTCACGGTCAATCAGATATCACCGATCTCAAACAGCGACAAAAAATATTATTTGTATAGAAATTATTAAAACCATTATTATATAAATCTTATAATATAATAATTGTATAATATAATAATTGTACACTTTTATTATTAATAAATATTTTTTATACATAAGATAACTAAACTGGATGTTGATATAAGTGACCGCGCAAACAAAGTCACGCATACGTGACGTCAACCGTGAAAGTGTTAAGTAAAGCTTAGCCAAAGATTTTAGTGAAACAAAATTACTAGAAGAAATAACTTGCTTGAATTTTCTTTTTATATCGAGCGCCCTAATTGTTTTTATTATTGCGAAAACATTAATAAAAATTACCGTTTGATGTCCGGTCGATTGGCTGTCAGGAGTGTTTCCAGATTCACTTCGTTCAGCTTTGTTAACTCGTAATGGGTTCTGAATAGAGTGAAAAATCGAGCTGAGAGCTTCGCAGCTACAATTCGGGATATTTGCAAAATTTCTCACGCAAAATTTCTTACCCTGGAATGTCCGAGTTTCTCGAATATTGCCTCTCCAAGCATCGCTTTCGTATGCTCTCCTCGCTGTAGGGGTTGTTTTCGATCGGCGGCGCGTTTTCCCACTTTTTGTGCTCGCGTTCCGCTATTGTGCCTGTCCGATACATTTATTCACCGTCATATCCGCGATATGTTCGTCATGATGCATGAATATTTTATTACATTTGTGAATCTTCCTGCGTTTTATTGCAGGACATCGAGAATTTATCTTAGGAATTTATTCAGATTTTGCTTTTTATACTTCAAAAAACATAAATGCAATCAATACACTATCCTACGCTTTATGTAACGTAACTTTTTGAAGCTATAACATTTTTTCCCGGAACCTCACGCGTTCGATTACATGATTTATTACATGTTATATAATTATTTCTTCATGCACATGTGCGTTTATTATTTTTTCTGTATACATTTTTTATTTAATTATAGTGAATTATTGTACTTCACACGTAATTTTATGTCAGAAAGGTAAAATGAAATTTTTTTATTATACTCTTATAAATCCAAGAAATGCGAAGATATATGAGGGATTTCGGTGCGTTATTGCATACAAGTTTATCATGATTAAATAAAGTTACCTGGCCGTGGAGGGGCGCTTAATGGATCATTTTCACTCATCAAGTCGACGATCGTTGCATAAGACAATTGGACTTCGGTTTCTGAGCGTTCGCTGCATAAAGTCGAAAAAGGATTATGAAAGAGAAACACACCGTGTCGCGGCGAAACGATGAAAAGAATTATGTACCGGGATACGGAACTCTTGCAATACCGAGTTGCGTAGGAAACTAGAACTATCATTATCGCTTATTATGCGTTTATTTCGAAACCTGAGCGGAGTTTCGCTTCATTCATATTTATTATATATATATATATCCTTGCAAATTCACGAAAATCCAAAAATGAAGATAGAAGAATAGAAATAATAATAATAATAATAATAATAATCTGAGGTAAAAATAAATTTAAGTAATATATATATTTCACGTATATCTAAATTTTTAATTTAAAACAAATCGAAAATATAAACTATAATTCTATTGTTTTACTTTAAAGTGATAAAATCATAGATAGTTGAAAAAAAAGTTTTCGATAAAAACTATTTCGACTTTCTTACCTTTTTGGTTCTTCGGTCGAATGGTTCTCCGATTTTTTTAGGTGTTCGTCCGTCGTTTTTCTCGTTCCATCGGCCGTCTCGCTCTCTCCAGAGCAAACTTCGACTTTCGTCAAACTGTCTAAATGTCTCTGGATCGCCGTGTCGTAATGTTCGGTATACTCGCTCTCTCGTTGCTCTTCGTTTTCGTCGGTGACGTTTTCCCCTCGGTCGCTCCTCTCACTCGATTTCTCAGATTGCATCTTTATTTCCTTTTGCGCAGAACTTTCCACCGCGATCGTCCTTTCGCCACGCTCGACTATATCCTTAGACTTCTCTTTGGCTTTGTCTTCTCCTTCTGTCACGGTTATCAACGCAAACGAGCTTTCATTTCGCTTCCCTTTGTCATCATCTTCACGTTTGACTGTTTTCTTCTCCGAGATTTCCGTAGACTTCAGGAGTCCCTCGTGATTTTTTCCGTCGAAACGCTCGCAAGTAGTCACGTTTTTTTCAGTTTTCGTGATCGCTTGGCAAGTATCGACTTCGTCCTTTCCGAGTTGCGTCATGATTACTTCTTCCTGATTGCTTTCTATCTGATTATTTGTCGCGTCGCATTCGGAGATCCTGGGAGTCCTCGGAATCACGTTGTTAATCGCCTCCATCAGTTCCTTTTCGATCTCTTCGTCGGATTTTGTGGAGGAGCATTCGGATAGATCGGACGTGTCCTCGGCATTCCGGTCGCCGATCAGAGCCTTGTAATACGCGTTAGAACTCGGTACCAACATAGCAACCGCGTCCTGCTGCGATCGGGAGGTCCTCTTCTTCTGGAACAGCCAATTGTCCTCCCAGGACTCGATGGTCGAAACTACATCGATCGTACGACCAGCGGTATGACGTTTCGTCCTGACCGGCGGATATTCGTTGCGATTTAAGTCCGAAGAATCCGACGACGATGACGGCGACGGTGAAGGTAATTCTCGCGGAGCTATTACAAAAAAAATTCAGAATAGATAATTACTTCGGTAGCGATGAAATTATAGTTTATTTTATGCTGGAAACAATCACATGAGACATTATTTTTTTATATCTTTTTAAAGACATTATTTTTTTATTTTCTTTTTAAAGAGAGGGATATCAGGAGTGAATTGTACAATTGTCTGAGTAATGAAATAAAATTATTTTTAATTTAAAAAATAAATATTTATATAGTTATATAAGATATAAATATCTTAATATAGTTTAATTAGTTAAGAAATAAATATTTCTTAATATAGTTTAATTAGTTAAGAAATAAATACTTTTTAATATAGTTTAATTAGTTAAGAAGTAAATATTTCTTAAATGAAGAGCGATTGTAAGTCAAATGATTTTAGTTAATCAATCATGAAATATTATTGTACGATACGACATAGTATTTTACACATGGACAATTTCGCGTACTTTTTAAATATGTAAATGATATGCGAAGTGAAAGTCGAGATACTCACGGTCAACGATGTCCATTCCGTATTCTGGAAACGGTACGCGCCGGGTGCATCCGAATTCCAAAGCGTCGTTGCCTCGAAGTTCATCGTCCGACGTGATCGTGGTTACTTCCTCTATCCTTTCTTCCATCTATAACAGGATTCGATACGATATGATATGATATTATGTTTTATTATATCGACTATATTACATTGAAGAATTCAAATCTGATATGCAAATTTCACATTTATATTTCATTGCGCTTAGCAGCGTTACGTTCCGCATCGCGATACGCGAGAGTATGTAAATGCGATTGCGATCGTAATCGGCATTCGTACCGTAAAGGACACCGGTTTCCGACGATCTTCATTCCGCCTGATCGACGCGCCATAATCGCCGTTGCACTCGAGACGATCGAACGCGTAACTCGCCGCATCTCCCTCAAGGCCATGCTCGCTCTCGTCTGAAAAGGAAGCATCGTCTTCGTAAATATAACTTCCTCACGCTTCATGCGCGATAATGTGTTAAGTAAATTCCACGCACTTGCGGTATACTTTGCTTTAGGCGAATCTGTGTCGTGCAGCACGTTGCTATTGCCGTCAACCCGTTCCCTTTGGTATCTCTCGATGACCTAAAATGCACATAATGAATTCGATCACGATTTAAGTGCGGCGCTTTATAGTTTAATTAATAATAATTAACGTAAGAGACATAGTGCACATCTTAATTTTCTATAGTCGGTTCGAGCACTCGATGCAGATTTTAATTAATATTTAACGTAAAGAAGCTTATTTCTTTATAATTACTTACAATTTCTTTTATATTATTCTTCAAGAATTTTTCTTTTATAATTAAAAGAAATTAAAATTTTTCTTTATAATTTATAATTAATATTTAACGTAGAGAATATAGCTTCTTTCTTTATAATTACTTATAATTTCTTTTATAATTTAAAAGAATAATATGAAGAATTTTTCTTTTATAATTAAAAGAAATTAAAATTTTTCTTTTTATAATTTCTTTTTAATATTTTAAAATATATTTTTGTTTAATTCAAAAAGTTTCGAAGATATTGTATACTATTCGTAACTAATTGGAATTTATCGCTTTCTTAGATTCCAGTCTAGTGTATCCAAACGACCTTATTGAGTATCGCGGTGGCGAGGAGGTCCTCATAGCTGTTATCCGCGACGGCGCGTCCTTCTCGAGGGTGCTCTTCATCCGCGGACGCACTCAATCCTGGTAATTTCCGGGCTTCCTCGACGGCTCGCTCGACAATCTCCCTGAGCGCCGCGTGCGCCATGGCTGGTGGATCCGTAGATGGCTTGTCTAGAACATCAAGTCGGAAAATTGTCGAGATCGACATTGTCATCGCGGTGATCGATGATGGGAATATATATTCTGCTGGTCATAACGTCTGCAATTATTATGAGTGCATTGTAGAAGTATAATACTTCTAAGTTGTACCGTTAAATTCGAATATTACGTTAAACATTGCTCTCCTCGCGTTCACCAACTCCTCTCTAATTTATACAAACTAAAATCTCTAAGAGTTTCTCAATTATATCAAAAGCTTAAATGCGCACCGATTTCGTTGAATTAACCGCAGACTTCGGCCACGAAGCGACGCGGGTCATGTCTTCTCCATTTTCCCTTATAATCTACATATATTCATTATTAATACAAAGCGTATGTGAGAACGTACATAAGAGCACCTCATTCGAGAACACGAAATTCTCATTTGATTAAGAAATTAACGATTTTTCAAATCTTCTTTTAGAACCATTTTCTATCGTGTACTCCCACTGGTCCTTGGGTGTTGCTGATTCGCGTTCGATTGGCGACTCCATGGATCGATCGCGGTTTCCGCGGAGTGACTGGCGGACATTCTACCGTGAACGATCGAGCGTACCTTGCGAACGGTTATAGTAAAACGGGGTATAGTAAGCACCGCACTTTCTTCGGCGTGATCGAGCCACGGCGAGATAACGGCGATACAGCCGGCACTCGCCAATGCCGGCCGCTTCTTCGCGGTAATTTCTCCGACGCGACCTTGCCGATGATGCATCCTTACGGCCACTCCTCTCGCCGACGACAGCTCTCGCGACTTCATCCCGTCCCTCCGTCTCTCTTTCTCTCTGTTTTTCTCTTTTTCTCTCTTCTCCTTTTGCGTGTCTTGTCCGCCGCGGATCGCGGCCGCCAGGTGAAATTCACCGACCTCCTGAACTCTTTCCGCGGGAAACTCGAGGCCCGCAATTTTTACTCCGTCTGCATTTTCACCCGAGATTCTGGATGGAGCCAACGCTGGCGAACACGATTCGATAGGGTTCTAAATTATTTGAACCGTGTGTTTTTAGAATTCAGAATTTCAGACACCGCATATGTTTATTGAGTAATTTGAATGAATATCTTGAATTTTTTAACTGGTTGATCTTTAGAAAGATTTATAGAAGATTGACCTTTTTCATAAATTTTGAAAATTTGAATTAAGAGAAAAATGTTTTTTCAATGCCATATATTCTGAAAAGATTTTATCCCATGGAAATTTAGCAAATTTTCGTCTGAGAACTGAAAAATTATTAAAAGAAATTTTTTATTTTTCCTTCTATTGATTGAGTATTAAGAATAATTATACTTTCGCGTATATGCGCGTATATCGGGACGGTAGTCGGGACGTGAGAATTAAAGTCAAT
>NJRP01000108.1:586321-616862 GCA_003063835.1 Aphaenogaster floridana | reverse complement strand
AGATTAAAGTTAGTCTACATTGATAGAAATGGATACAAGTTGCGAAATTAAGTCCGTGGCAACCTGTTATCGTCCCGCGGTACAAATCGGATTCCAAACTGAGAGAAAAAAAATGGTTGAAATAACAATACTATCACTATATTTTATAGTTCTTTTAAACATGCAAAATATAGCAGAGTGAACACAGGTTTATAGTCATCATATTTCCTTTGTTATTATTACCATATGTATAGTAAAGCATGTTAAGAATATAGTTACCTGTGTGTACTAATATCTTACTATATTTTTACTTCAAATTTTAAATTTGATGTAAATTTTACATGCGTCACTTATATTATGCCTATATCGAATTGTCACCAACATAATAATTCATATACGCTAACATGCTCTAATATTTCATATATTTAATTTATTAAAAGAAATCTAAAGGCACGCGACTTCTTGCTAAGTTTCTAATAAAAACACTTACTAGAGTGTTTCTTCATCTGCTTATAATAATAACAATTTTAAAATTAGCAGTATTTCAGGGGGTTAAGAATTTATATGTGGAAATCATTAATAAATGCTCCTTTATTTCAGAATATTGGTCGTATCAATATACTTTAAATGTTAGTTACTCAGATCTATTCTGAAAAGTGTAGAGTTTTAACGTCTATTTCGTTCTAGATGATGATTGTTTGCACTTGTAACTTCGACGATGAAGTTTGAATGACGAAAGTTTGCAATTATTACTGCAACATACTATACGAGCTTAAGTTTGCGAAGCCATACGACTTACCCGGAGAATTGGAGCGACGTGTTGAAGCGATATCGCCGGCCGTTCGCGTTCACCACGTTATGTGGTCTCGTCTAAGGCGCGTTATCGCGTGCATATGCGGCTCAGTCATGCAAACGGTGTTTTTTTCAGCTCTCTTTCAGGTGGAACCAGAAGAGAGTCAGTCGACCGCGCGACAAAATGCAAAAGTCGCTCGAGTTACGCGAGATTCGTACCGTTGCACTGCAGCCGCGCGGAGCAGGTTGGAGTCGGTACAAGTTTCATTACGTCGTCGTCGATAGTCGAAATGAGCGGTTTTTATTCCGCAAATTCTATGGCACCGGTTAACCAGCACGATTAGTCGATCGTAACCTGCGTAAATGTCACTTCAATTCGCGGAAGAGTCGCGGAACTCGTTTCCCTTATCCGCAAACGCTCGCCTGGGTACTTTTACTTCGTGCACCTGAACTTTCCTGTGGATTTATCTGCCAGATTTACTCCACAAATAGTTCTCCAGAACCAACAAATAAAATTGTAATAACAAACTTATTATATAATTATATATATTTACAGGATGTTCGGTAACAGGAAGAAAATTTAAGGAGTAATTCTATAATAGATGATAAAATAAGATGGAAATGAAGAACAACGAAATTACGATTAAGGCTTTATTTTATAAATGTTTAAATATTCCTATAAAAAGTACCTAAAGCACGTGAATATTTAAAGATTTGTAATTAAAAAACAAAGCATCCATCGCAGTCTTGTTATTCTTGATTTCCGTCTTATTTAATCATCTAGAATAGAATCACTCCTTAAATTTTCTTCCTATTGCCGAACACCCTGTATATATAATATGTATGATATATTTTATACAATATATTATAATTATATATGTAATTACATAATATATATGTATATAAATAATATGTATATAAATAATAACTGATTTAAAGCCGGTTTTTCTCGCAATAAAAATGCAAAGGTATTTGATAAAGTTTTTAAATAATTAGCTATCGCGACACTATCCAGATATATAAAATTTATAAAATTGCTATAAAACATTTTGACAATCATAAGTAAGCGATGTGTAGTCAGCTTTGTCGACATATTTATATATTCTTCAAATGAGTTAGGCACCTTGATTTGACGATTATCATTTGAAGAACATTGCAATTATTCGTCGTTTCCTTCATGGCTTCCTTCGACTAACGAGTCGGCTAATCAAAAATCTATCCTTCGAATAAGAAATTGTGATGATTCATTCGTCGGAAAAACGTTGCATTGTTAGATTCAATATGATTTGTTCACATTTTCGATTACGCATTATTATTCCTGTGACTAATGATCGAATCTTTTTTGCCACAAATTATTTCAATTCAAAAAGTTTTGGATATCTCACAATTTTTTCGTTTTATAATCAATAGATCCTGTGATCTTAGAAATTTTGAATCTTGAAAAAAAGTAAGTATTTGTTCTTTTTTTCAAATTACATAATATTTTTAGCAATTGCACAAGCACAATGTTTTCAGATATTATATCCAACATTGTTTATTATAATGCAATTAATTTTATAGCAGTCAAAGTATGAGGTCCGAATTCATAGACCGTTTCTCAGTTCTCAAGATCAGTCTGTCTTTGTTACTATGGTAAAACGTAGTTAGCGAGAGAAAGACAGACTGATCTTCAGAACTGAGAAACGTCTATGAATTCGGACCTCAGTCACGTAATTTTTTATTTTAATTATAGCGGCGAATCAAACTTTTTGGATAAAGGAAATTGCGATATCTATAAATTAATTTGTGCTAATAAACCACACTATATTTTTATCGCGTTAATAAATGGGAAAATATTTCTTGTCAATATAATATTATAACAAGAAAGTTTTTTTGTATAAACATTGATTTATTCCGAGCTTAAAAAGAGAAATATAGTTTCCTTGATTTCATAGAACATTTAGGTTTGAAACGTAATTAATACCTATAATGAATCAGGCAATGTATCAAACGTTTTTCAAATTTTCAAATAAGTATTATCGTGACATGCGACAGAAAAAGATTTTTCTTCGAAAGTCTGTCTTAGGCACATACCGTAAATCATATACATAGGTATTTTGATTGTTCTCGCGACCATCGTTGCTGGTAATGGCACGTTAGTATGAAGATGTGAAGAAAAGAAGAGTCGAACGACTCAAAAAGTAGACTTGAAAGCTGATCGCCATTTAACAGCGAATTTCCAATGGCGAAAGTTGAAACTTCGGCGACTTAATTTGGAACTTCGAAAGCGATCGTAAATTTCCTATCGGAGATATGAAAATTTAGACAGAAAATATTTATAATATATTAACTCTCAATAATCAATTAATATAAAATTCCAATAGCATTCCATGGCAATTTACTTTTAAGTTAATAAAAAATGTTTCTAGCCAAGTTGAAGTTAACAAGTTGAAGTTGAAGTTTCAACTTTCGTTATTAGGAATTTGTTGCTAAATGGCGGTCAACTCGTTGGTCTGGTTTTTGAGTTGTTCGATTCTTCTTTTCTTTAAGTATCAATAACGTGCCATTGCCAACAAGAGACTGGTTGCAAGAGCTATTGAAATATGTTTACGATTTATGACAAAGTGGATTTTTAAAGAGAAGTCTTTTTTACGAAATTCATATTCGATATGAAACCTTTCAAACCGGAATAAAGATTTGTGAAAGCAGCGGAGCAGCATCTTTTACAGCTGGTATAATTATATATATAAGAGAGTGTTTGTCTATATAAAATCTTTCTACTATAAAATTATATTGGAAAGATATTTATTAACACGATGAAAATTAACTGGTTTGCATAATTATTTGTGCAAATCGATTTACATTTATCCAGAAAATTTACATCGCTTTGATTGAAATAAAAATCAATGTGTTTGTGTTTTTTACTGTTACAAAATTAATTATGTTGTATCAAACAATATTAGATATAAAAGAATTATATTTTTTTATTAATATTTAGAAATGTGTTGGATTATGTGATACTGCTTGCGAGATTATGCAGACCAGATGTTTCGACGAGAACACCACGTCGCAGAACAGCATGCACAATCTATCGAGTTCTCACTGAACTACGTGTACACATATCACAGCTTCTCATATTTTAAAAAATTTTAGATATAAAATCTTTTCCTTCTAACAAGATACGCAATATCATATCAATTGTCTTTCAAATAACAAATCACAGATAGTGGCAATATGTCATTAAGAATTACGTCGATAGTACGTTATCTCGAAAATATTATTTTTCCTATTATTGTGACATTTGGCTGCATTATGCAAGAAACTTCCGCAAATTGCCAATCTCTAAATGCGATCTTATTACATATCTCTCACTATTATACGTAACAAAATTGACTTAATTGACTTTCATTGCATTTAAGACATATGTAATATATTGAATAAATAAAACCGAGGAACTTTATCCGAGTAAACAGTTTTTTTAACGGATACAGGAAGATGGAAATTTTTTTTCTCCGGTGAAGGCTTCTCTATTCGCGATGCCGAGGCTCGTCTCCGATTTTTGGGCGCGCGTCGATAATGAATTCGCAACCCGCTTTCGCAATGGACGGGCTGTCTCCGTTTTTGCATTTAACAGGAACGGCTCGTGGGAAGATAAAATTGCTCGGGACGAGCCGACGTGAGGACACTACAATAATTACGAGCGCCGGTAGTGTCTTTTACGTAATCGCGCGCCGTCAAGATGTCGCGAACGCGGCATATAATGATAAAAGTGCCTGGAGAACGACGACCGGTGGAGCGGAGCGGCGCGCATTGTCTTCGTCGAGCAGGCATTATCGCGGGCGGTAGTTAATAACCGGTGTACGTCACCGTGGCAAGATACACCGGGTGTCGATCTTAAGACCCATCCGCGAATTATTGCTCTTAAAATTCAACAGTTGCTAGTTCCTGGACCAATTTGAAAATCAAGTCGATTCTCATTCGATGGAAATCGTTCACGGAAAGAACAGTTTTGCTGAAATATTTAAAAATTTAGCCAGATACAGATCTGAAAATAATTTTATTAGACCATCAAAAGTAACTACGTGGGACGCTCAAACATTATGATAATGCTACAAAAAATTTTGATATTCCAGCAAATATTTTGGGCGTCCTACATAATTATTTTGATGGTCCAACAAAAATTATTTTCAGATTCGTATCTGGCCAAATTTTTAGATATTTCAACAAAACCATTCTTTCCGTGTTGAGCAGTGATAGTCGCTTAAATCGCGATTTCCAAATTACTTAATTAACCCTTTAAGGCCCAATATACATAATTATGTACATTCACTTTGTTTTTTCCCAAATGTTTTGTATTGATAAAATAGTGTTTCTGTCAGTGTAATACTCTTGATCCGTTTTATATGGAGCTTTTGATTTTCTATCTCAATTCGTAAAACAATGGTACACGGAGAAAATTTTATATTAAAAATTTTATAATTCCAGCAATGGTCCACGGCTACTGCCATACATAGTAATTTTTAATATAAAATTTTCTGCGTGTATTGTTGTGCCGCTCAGTGCACTTGAAGGGATGTCTACCTTAAGAGATGGATCCCAAGCAACGCGTTCGGATCGGAGGATAAGATCACACTCGGCAATAACTCACTTTTTATAAAAAACAAGACTTTAGTTTTATTCCAGATTGGTTACACTTGTCACTTCACTCGCGTAACGGTATTTTAATTACAATTGTGGAATGAAATTTAGACGGACGTGGTCTCCGACCGATCTTATATCTTGTATTGCCGTTTGTCGTTTGTATAAAATCAAAACTGCCAACTTCAACATGGGCTCTGACCTCTCGATCGGAGTTCCTGTTTCGCTTAATCAAATGCCCGGTCAATAGCCGGGCGCATTTGTGACTTCTGCAATTTTGCATTTTTGCAAAGTTTCGAAACGCGTGGCGTGATTGTTGCTATGCGCTTATTTCTACGTGTGGCTTCGTTGTAATTTCGAGTTACAAGCCACTATTGTGATCGTAAATTTTACACAAACGGAATCGATGCCTGGGCCTTAAAGGGTTAAGCACTCGTTTTATATTTTTCTAATTGAAAGATCATGAAGGCACTGAAAGTGGAGACTTTCGCAACCTTCAAAAGTCAATATCTACACGAGCTTGCAATAGTGCATTTATGGCGATGCAATGAATTTGTATGTATTTATGACAATGCCGTACTTATCGTATTACGAAATCTTGGTTGCGTTCCGAAAGGAACACTCTATACGAACACGCTCTTTATTCATAAATATGCTGCGAGAAGTGGAAATTGCGCGAGACTCATCGAAATATTTTCTCTAGCAGCGTAAGCGCGAAACAAGCGCCGAAGACAACAATTAACGTGCGTCGGCGAGGTCGGAATATAAATGCACCTGAAATACATGCATATTTATGCAGACCCTGCAAGAGCTCGATAATGCGTGAAATAAAATATACTCTTTTTCTTACACGGAAAGAACGGTTTTGCTGCAGTATCTAAAAATTTGACCAGATACAGATCTGAAAATTATTTTGTTAGACCATCAAAAATAACTATGTGGGACGCTCAAACTTGATGATAATGCTGCAAAAAGTTTTGATATTCCAGCAACTATTTTGGGGCGTCCTACATAATTATTTTGATGTCCTAACAAAATTATTTTCAGATCTGTATCTGGCCAAATTTTTATATATTAGATATTTCAGCAAAACCATTCTTTCCGTGCATCTATTAATTTCTCAAAACTTAAACTGTGATTTATTGTGCATATCAAGCCGTGTGCACAGCTTTATTCCACACGGAAAGAATGGTTTTGCTGAAATATCTAAAAATAATGTTGTTGAACTATAAAAACAATTATGTTGGACACCCGAAATACTTGCTGGAATATCAAAACTTTTTGCAGCATTATCATCGTGCTTGAGCGTCTTACATGGTTACTTTTGGTGGTCCCACAAAATTATTTTCAAATCTGTATCTGGCCAAACTTTTAGATACTTCAGCAAAACCATCCTTTCCGTGCACGCACTATTGCGTCAATACCACCCCAGGGAGTTAATAACGATGCGAGAGTGGATTTAAGGCGACTAGTCCGCTTGTAGTCATAAGTCATAAAATAAAAAGAAACGAGAAAGCGAGATCTTAAAAATTGAAAAATTTTCACGATAGGACAAAAAGCTAATTAAAAGAGTGCCGATCAAGCTGAATTGGATCAAGTTACAAATAGGATACTTACTCGTGAGGGACGCTTCCAGGCAGGTAGCCAATCGAGTCAGAGCGGCGATTAACGGTGGACGATGTTCCTCCAGAAACCTGTCGTCTGGATTAATGGACGTTAATTAAAATTTCGATTACAATTTCACACTCTCACCGCGGCGATGGCAATTGCTATAGTTCGCTTACACTCGGAGTCCTTGTAGAGTCGATCGATCGATGTGTCGTCCACGTTCTCGACGAGGCCGTCGACTATCTTCTCGACAAAATTTCGGACCGCGTGCACCATGCGCCTCTCTTCCCGATTCTCCCGAATCTGTTCCACGTTCGAGATCGCGGCTGCATGTCCTGGAAGATTTGAAGGATCCTTAAAAAATCTACTCTCCACCTTCGGTACTCGAAGCGGAGATTCCATTCAAACGCCGTTCTCCTCTTGAAACTTAGTTTTCTTATTATGAAATAAGAAAACCCAATTAAGAAATGTGCTTATCGAATGCACGCGCCTCGACTCAACGCTATAAGTTTACAAATTTACAAGATTATAAAATCGCAAGTGTCCAGTCCGCACAGTTGCGGAATCACGTTCCTTCCGCGTTTAAAATTTAAATGTCACGTTTCACGTGTACTCGCGCATTCCTCGATATCGCGGAACTACTTGAGATCTCGCGCCGTCACCGTCATCACGTCGTCGCTTCGAATCACACACCCGTCCGTCGCGGGACGAAGAAAAGTCGCTTTCTAAACCCTGGACCGTACACCTGCGCGTCACTCCGTTAGATCGCCCGCGCTCTTTCCCGATCGAGCGCGTTGATACGATTCACGTGGCGGATCGCGCGGCGCGCGCCGAACAATGAGCATCACCGTGAGAGACTTTTCGAGCCGTTCTTACTGTTCAGTCTCCTTCCGTTACGCGACTTTTCTGCCTTGCAACAAGGACGGACGTTCGCCGATCGGGGATAGAACGGCGCGCGTAAAATCGCCGAAGAAAAAGAAAGCCATACGCTGGACGTTCCGGAACACTTGCGACGCCCCACCGTTGCCTTGTCGCAAGTCTCGGAAATATTTTGACTGAATAACGTTTAAAAAAGTTCCGTACTATTAGGAATTCCTCTTCGCGTTACCTGCAACGTAAACTCGCGATTTGGCGGTGCCGAAAAAGCTATGCAGCTCCTCCTCCTCGTTCGCCGTGCCGCCGTAATTGTCGAACCACTTGTCATTCCTCCTCAGCCACGATCTGCGAAATTACAAATCGTTTCTTTCAAGTACGACGTTTATTTAAGGACATTTGATCGAGAAAAATCAAAATGCTTCAATCTGTTTAAAAATTATATAGAATATTATTTGAAGCGAAATTAATATTACATTCGAATTTCAAACTGATTGACTGTGTAGTTCCTAAGAAAATAAAAATTATATAAGAATAAGTAATAAGATTACTTCTAAAGCCCACAGAGAAGCTTAAAGTCAAAGGGAATAAATTAGGGATATAATGAGCCAGGCTAGGTATTAATTTAATAAGAATTTTAATAAAGTAATACAATAAAAGACAGGATTTAATGCTACCAAACGTTTCGAACTTTAATTAGGTCATCTTCAATGTATCGATTAAAGAAACAAAATGAAATATCATAAATAGTTAAAATATATACACACAAGTATAAAATTAAAAGGCTTTTAAAAAAAAATTAATAAGAAGCCTTTTAATTTTTTGATCATACCTCCTTAAGACAGTTGACGACGAACTTGAGAAAATTTGTAATGCTACATGCAGACTTAACGTTAAGCCTTAATGATAGAGACTCTAAAGAGACCTTGAGAGAGATTACATGGTTCGTTTATCGAACGAATGGACAATGCAATTGGAAAATAAATAATATGGTAGGGAGTATGAATACGTATTATTGCGGAAACCTTTGTTGATGGCAGAATATGCAGTGCCAGGCATTGTCGGACGTGTCCCAACGCGAGCAGGCTTTCCTACAGGATCTAGCGCCGCAATCGCTGCAGCGCACGCCGCGGCCGACTAGAAACGGTGCCAGGCAACAGGCGCAACGTCCGTCGTCGACGACCACCCGTTTCGTTCCCCTCGTCTTCGAATCTTTCCTATATATTTTCTTTCATTAATCAGAGTGCAAACATCGAGGGGACCGAGAAAATAATCATGCTCGCAATCACGCGTGCACGTGCATTTATCGCTGATGCACGTTATTAATTTTATTAGTTATTAGTTCTAGATCTTCAATTAATTTTTTAATTAATTAGATATTATTGAGTATTAATCAATTGGCAATGAAAATCGATACTACTTGAATCTAATATTGATTTTTTACTGCCAAATTGATTTTGTTTTTTTTAACTTATGTTTAGGACTTATGTTAACGCACGCGTAATCCGTAAAAATCCATAGAATTATAAATTAAAAAAAGATTAAAATTTATTTATTCTATGCATTTTGGTTGGTATGATATGGCACGAAGTCGAAAAAGGCATGTGTTAGCTTTTGTTTTTGAGACAAATTTTGATATGGAATTTTTCTTAAATAAAATTATGAGATACACACACGGAGATATCCGACTTAATATTGGTCAGTATTAATTTAATATTATTAGTTTCTATTTATAAAATATATCCCAATTATTGAATACTGAAATTTAAATTAGAGGGAGGTTTGCTCAAAATAAGTAACACATAAAATGTGAACAATACATTTATTTGACGAATAATAATCGCAAACATTTACAGCCAAATTATATTTATTATTTACACATACTGTGGAATAATAATCCAATATAGAAGTCCTCCGAAATGACGAATTAGCAAACGGTTTGTCGAGCGAATCACTGATCAAATTTATTTATGAATACGTTGATACAAACATATTTTATGCAGTCATTTATAACGGAAGAGGGCGTAATTAAAGTTCACATCACACAATGTGCAATATAATAAAATAGTAATCAGAAAATGTATAACGCATGATAAAATTGTTCGAACTTATATTATGGAGCCACAACGACGCGAGCTACATATTCTAGGACACAGTTGTTACATATTTACAACGTCGTAACGGTACAAAATAATCGCGCTTACTGTATATGCATGCACCAACTATTAACACAATGCGCATTTACTGTACAGGGTGTCCCGCAAAAGCGGATGCGAGATGACAATTTTATTCATTAAGGCTATAATTGTCTTGTAGCAAAAATAAAAAGTTTTTTAATTTTTAGATTAATTTAAATTTCCTATTTTACTGGGACGTTTTTAATTATTTTTTAATTAAATCGAGGATTACATTTTTAAATAATCTTTTAATGAATATAATTATGATATATACAGCAATGTAATTATTAATTAGATTGCAAGAGTTTCTCTACTTTTTTCTCGAATTTAAAGTTCTTTTGAAATTTCAAGGCACAATTTGGAGGCACCCTGTATACGTTTATTGCTACATGAGATCTCATATATTATCGAAACCTGTAATTGGTGTAAGCCAACAGTACGAAAGAGAATGTATAGAAAGTACTTATAGGTATAGCGTGTGGGTTATGGTTTTATGCTACAATAGCGCGCATTTCTAGTTATTTTTTTCACGGTCATCGCGCGCGCTTAATTAACAGTTTATATTTATTTGGAAAGTGGCAGAAGTCAAACACGCTCGTCATAAATCGATGCCGTCGATTTCTTTGCAACGCGCACCACTGGCTATCCATGGTTCAAAGAAGTTAAGTGGGATATCATCGCGATTTGATCATCATCCGAAACCTGCAATTTTACTTTCTCCTTTTTTTTCAAATAATTATGATTTTAAAATAATTAAGTGATCATTGCGGAAGAGTCAATACAAATATGTAGTTTCTGTAGAAAATATCTTTTTATGTCACGAAAACACATATTAGTGTTAACGAAACTGTTTGGTTGCGCCACTTTCAAAATAATCGAAATAATTTAAATATCAATATTTCTAATTTGGCCGACGGCTTCTCGCGTTTAATCTTCGCGATCGAAGAAGACCGCGGCCGCGCTTATCGTGTGACTGTCCTCATCCCGTTCCATGTCGGAGGTGACCACCTTCACCACCACAACCTCGATAGTGATCAGCAGGAAGAGGACCATAAAAGTCGCCATATTATACCTCTCCTGACCGGGAACGACTTTATCGCTCTCGATTAAAAGCGCCGAGATCAAAGTGGACACGTAGATCAGCATGTTGCTGACCGGGGAACGCGAGGAAATTTTCCCTAAAAGATCAGACGCTCGTCCTCCGCTTTGTCCTCCGATTAGAAGTTATTTCTTCTTTTCTATAGTCTAGGAAAGAGGACTGTTGCAGTACTTGGCACAATGTGAATCATGAAAAAGAGATCGTGAAATTATATGTTATAATTATAGTTCTAGTCAACTTTGGTCCGGTCGCGTAACTCCACTCTTTGACTTCTAAATAGATAATTGTCGTCGCTTTTTAAATCACATGGCACTATCAGTTACGCGCAAGAATTTCACAATTAATCACGATTAATTCAAGTCAGCCTAGATCTTTCTCCAAATACTTCTCCGTTTTTTTTTCTCTTAAATTACAACACTAACTATATCAATGCGGAAGAAAGATGTTATAGTTCACTGCGATTATTTCTGGCCAGCGTCGATTTGATCCGGCCTTCGGCGATTCCACCGCGAGATCTCTCGGAAGATGCTCGTTTCGCGAAAATTGGAAACACCCACAATGCGCAGACTTCGCAGATTAGTTCGCAACTTAATACGCGAAAGTTCCTTCGAGACCCTAATATCTTATTTACGACGGTGATTCGGACGCGGTGATTCGGCGATTCCGCATCTGGCCGCGATGATCCTCGCTTTCCCCGACGACTTCCTCGGCTCATCCGTTCCGCGTTCCGGCATCCTCCCGCATCTCCGCATCCGCGATCTCCGTCCAGTAGATGATTGCTTTTCGCGCAGAACGCGCCGCGCGTTCGCACGTCGATCTAAACGCCGGTTACGCGATCGCTGCCGCGGCTTTCCACTGCGCGATCGACGGCAGTTACGTCGTTTTATGTAACGGCTGCGCACGGCACGCGATCACAATCAAGCTTTGCCCGCACTTTTTACACGTGCCCTTTCTGTAATAAATGTGCACGTGTTTAATTTTACGTAAGAAGTTAACGACGGCACAAATTATGCAAGCGCAAAGATTACGAAACTAATCTTTGATTTGCGAGAGACTATCCTCTTAAGCTTTAAGAGCTCTACGCAAACAGTTCGTTAATAATTGCTTTTTTGTTTGTCCTAGTTTTTTTCCTCAATTTAGTCTGCTGTTGTACTAAATTGTTTTTTCCTCCCTATTGTGTTCCCATCACGCATTTACGCGTAATTAAACGCGTTCGTAATTCCACGCTTTGATTTCTTCAGGAAACACTTTCAATTAGAACTTCAATTACTCCTTCTCTTTTCCCTTTCTTTCTTTCCGTTTTTTTCTTGACTCCGCTCCACTCTTCGCTATGGATTCTGTTCAGTTTAATTGTTACAATTAAATCTCAACGGGACGTCTTTCCGATGAATCAAGTTCTCTTTATCTTATTATCGCTTTATCTAATTCTCTTTTAGATAATTTTATCAATTAAACTTTTCCTTTTTAATCAATCCTGCTTCTCTCTCTCTCTCTCTATCACGTGTCCCAGATTTATATATTCTAAACTTGCTCCAACTTCTTCTCTTCCTCTTCTTATTCCTTATGCTTCATCTTCTTCAGGCAAGTCTCTTGATCAGCTTTCCTCGCTGGCTTCTCTTCTAGTCTCTTCTACGTATACATAACGTTCTCACAAGATATCAGATCCTCTTCTCGTCGTTCACGCTTTGATAGCCTTGGACGATCCTCGCGATTCGATATCTACGATCTTCTTCTCTTCGGCTCAATCAACCTTTCTTCTATTTTTAACGTACAGTTGGCTTATTACGACTTTCTAATTCTGCAAATATTCAAACGCCGTGTCTTCAGTTTCTTCAAGTAATTCCTACACTCGAATCCTTCTTTGTTACGTCTTCCCTTTCACTGTGTAACTTCGCCTGCTATTTTTGCCGTGCACTCCTCCAGACGACCTCCAAACTGATATTTCTGCTTCTCTTCTTTCCTCTTTTCGTGAATTCTTTGTCCTCCTCTCTTTTCTTCGATTTCCAGCTTTGTAACCTGCGGTTTCTCCAACTTGCGGTTGCTATCACATTCTAGTCCGCTGTTTGATTCGACGTTTCAGTAATTGGCTAAATTGGACACTCTTTTCCGACCTTCAATAGAGCGCGCAAGAAGACTCTGTCCTAATCTCGGGTTTTGATAGAGTCGTAATTTAACTCGCGTCTTTGACGATGCGAGTTTGGCCCGCGGTCAGACCGCAATGTATTAACTCACACGGTATGCCATTTCCGTGGACCACTCGCGCCGCAGAACCGGCACGATCGTATCCTCGTACCGGACTGTCGGCGCGAAAGTGACAGTGAACCGTTGGTAGCCGGGGAAACTCAGGATCGCGCAGTTATGCGCGCCGAAGGTAGGAGCCTCCGTCTTCGTTATATTCTCGTGACGATGTATTCCTTTCTCTGACTCTCTCTCTCTCTCTCTCTCTTTCTCTTTCTTCCTTCAGTGACCCGTGTTGCTGCGATTGATGGAAACTTTCACTGAATTTCGGTGGTCACTGAAATGATCCCAGGATCGGAAGAATCGCTAGTTCTTATTTTGTCTCTTGCGCAGCGAATATTAACGCATCAATTCCAATGAGAACACGATGACATAATGTCGAAAATAGAATCATGACACGGATATGTATCTGTATCGAGATCTTGAGATAATTAATAATTAGGACGACTATAGTCACGCTATTTAGTTCGAATTATCTTTTGGATGAGATGATTGATTCTTATTACGTGTACTTAATTTTTCGATAACTTTTTCGTTTTATTAAAGAGGACGAAACCTGTTTTCCATCTAAAGAATGTTTCTCCATGTTGGAAAGAGAAAGAAAAAAAGAGGAAAGGGAGAAAGAGAGGGGGAGAGAAAAGAGTGAAAGAGAACAATTGAAAAACGAAATTTTATTTTTGTTCGTTTAATTTTTCTTAAGCGGTTTTTAGTTTAGAGATTTAATTAGAGATTCGAGTAGAACGTTGGTGACATAAACAGGTCGAATATATTTTCGCTAAAATTTAGGTCAAGTCCGTAGAAAGTTGCTGTATCTGTATTTTTTACAATGTCTATGTGTCGAAAAAAACCGCTAGTTTTATTAAATGTGATTTTAGTGTACATACGTTTTTATGACGATACCCTCAATCTTTTTTTTATATTATTGAACACTTTCCGTTACGATATTTCATGCGTTAAGATATTTTATACGAAAAATTACAAAACAACGAATTTTTATTATCTTTGCTAATAAAATTTATTTCAAATAATCAAAATCAACAAAAATGAGAGAACGAGAGAATTCTCTAAAATCATCTCTAAAAATTTCTTTTTATTACAAAATTCTTTTCGAAAAATTCATTAATATTTTTTTCGTAATTACTTTCGTAATTATGTTCAACGGTCAATGGCTGCAGGATAAAGTAATAACAAATGTAATTATTCATTGAATGGATTATGCCTCTTGTATATAAAAATTACAGTTGGTAAAAGTAGTAAGAACACGTCTGGTTTACATAAAATTTTTTTATGGATTTAATAATTTTTCTCATTTTTATATATGCTTTATAAATTAAATCTGAATAATAATGTGTTACTAAGCGCCATACAGAATTTTTTAACTTTCTAGATTTTTAAATTAAAATCCATCATATCTCTCTCTCTCTCTCTCTCTCTCTCTCTCTCTCTCTCTCTCTCTCTCTCTCGCCCTAGCAGAGTGATCCATTTTTACAGAATTGATCGATTTCAATGACCTGTAAAGAATAGTCTCTTGCTTTGAACGTTTCTTCATTTCTTCATATATGAGAGGTAGACAATTCGCAAGTCCGACGCGCGCTGCTGTAATTCAATTACATCACCTATCATGCAATTCCTCGCTTCTGTAACCGTTTCTTATTATATAATAAATGCCTTTCCCGTCCCAGCGAGCATCGCCATATTTATTACTCAACGAATCCTACATCTATCTTTTATTATTCAATCCTTGATATATTGTACAATAATATTCAGTCTTTAAGGATGGTTAAAAGCAAATAAGGATGCCTATGTTAGACAGATGAGTTATGTGAGCGATGGAGAAATCGTGAAGAAACATGATTTTTGCAACTTATGAATATATAAATATTAAATCTTTTTCACTCCATAAAGCGGACTTTAACATAAACAATTAGATATGTGACGAAGTATCAATCTCATAAATTACTTAGAAACGTCAAAGATTATATTCTGAAACTGCGTTTTATATTTCACACATTTTGGTCCTGTTTAATAGATGCCGTTTAATTTAATTATGTTATTAGTACACTGAGAGAAAAATTTTTCAAGTGAAAAAAATACATTTTCTTAAAAGTATATCTTTTGATATAAGTATTTATTTTATTTAAGTAAAAATATTTAGTTTTAAGTAAATACACGTGTTACCTTAACTATATTATTTTGTACTTTTACATTTTTTACATTTAAATAAATATTTTATAAATAATCTAATAATATTATTTTAAACTTAACTATTATTATAAACTTAACTTAACTTAACTATCTAATAATAAATTTTCTAATATTAAAAAATCTGATTTCTATCTTGGATATAAAAATGATCTATTAGTAAATATTTTCTAGAACGAAAAGAAAATAATTATTTAATTAAAAATTATAAATATTAAAAATATTTCAATCAAGAAATTTTAAAACTTGAATACAATACATAAGCTATTAGGACCCACCGAGAATAAATAATTTTTTTATGTTAAATAAAATTTTTTTGTATCAAGATATTTTTTCTCCCAGTGTATCTATCATTTTCTTCTCTTTGTCGAAGAGATTAGCAAAAAATTTTTCTTTCACGAGAGAAGGTGTGGCAAACGTGGGACGATGTGTGTGGCACGATGGGAAGCGGTAATTTATCCGCGAGCTATCTTTGTAGGAAAGTATCTCCTCCGTTTTACACGATCCGGTGTAATTGAATAAGGCTCTAACATTACCTCATTAGAATAGTTTTGCAAGTACGTAGTAATTATCGAGCCGCGCCGAGTCACCGCAACTTACCGTTTCTCTCGCTTTCTCCCGCAGAGGATCCTCAGGAAGAAATGTTTCATCGGTCGTTCAGCTTCAGCCCGGTCTCGCAATGAATACTAACGCGAACGCTTCGCGCTATTGTCATCGAGTAAAAATGAAGATGGAAAACTGATCTTGTTTGATCTGTCCAAAACCGTTTCTTCTTCTTCAATCGGAACTGTCCCGATTTTGTTATCTTCGCCTCTTCCTCTGCTTTGTTTTATTTATGAGCGTCGCACCTTACTTCTTCGTAGATTTATTTTTTCTCAGATCGTTTGCTTTATCTTCCTGCACATGTACTATCTTTTTTAGAACGATGTTAATATCTTCGAGAAAAGATATTTGTTGTGTCAAACTATTGATTTTTTCTATTTCAAAAATTGTTATCCGTCGCGTTACTTGGGGATTCTACGAATTTCCGATTCTACACTGAGAAAATAATGCTGTTGCTTCAATTAAAGTCTACGTCACGGGCTGCCACAAACATAAATAGTTCATTCAATTGTATTATGATTGGACCAAATATTATGAATTAACTATTTATGTTTGTGGCAGCCCGTGACGTACACTTTAATTGAAGCAACAGCATTTTTTTTCTGTGTACACGGAGAAAATTTTATATTAAAAATTACTATGTATAGCACTAGCCGTGAACCATTGCTGGAATTATAAAAAATTTTACAATGCTATTATATTAATAATTATTAAATTCATTTGTCACAACATTGTAAAAATTTTTATAATTCCAACAATGGTCCACGGCTACTACTGTCATACATAATAATTTTTAATATAAAATTTTCTCCGTGTATAGTTGTCGCTCTTAAAATAGAAAATAGTCTGGACTTTCAGCTTTATGCGGGAAACTAATAACCAGCATTGAATAGCAACTTTATCGGTCTCAGTCGTCGTAGCGACGTCAAATAATGCGCGTCCAAGTCTCCGTTCCTTACGTTACCGCTCTTATAACGTACAATAAAGCAACTTCGCGGAGAATTACTTCGAAGTTAAGTCGGACGGGCGGTTTCGGCGGTCTCGAAAGGCGATGTAATACGCGCCAGAAACGCTCCAACGACTCATGCTTTCATTCTTGCGGTAGATCACAGTCGCGATCAGACTCCGTGGTCCGGAAGTCAGCTTCCAATCATCGTCGAACAAAGGAACTTTCGCGATCGAGGCACGTCGGAAAATCCGGTTGATTTTCGGAGGTCCTCGCACCTTCGGAGAAGGTTCGCCTCGCGTTCGTGCGAGCGCCAGACCGACTATCCGCGACAGCGAATATCCCGACAATGAGGAGAGCGTAGCTGGTGCGCGAGTGTCGGATCCCCGAGTGTTCGGCGTTCCTGTACGTGCTTCCGGTTCCCCTACGCGCCGTTGCGTCCATTGTTCGGTGCGGCTCGATACGTACATTGTGCAATGCCCGACGTTTTACCATTGACGTATTCCACGCCCCGTGGCCCGCCACGTGCATCCTTAATGACGGTCCCTCTTGCCCGCCTACGCCCCGCGACGTCTCCTCTCGCTCGCGCGTATCGATACGTCGTCGATACGTCTCGTCGCACGCATCACCGCGCCGTGGGCGCTTCCGGTGGTACCGCGAGCCTAAACCGGCTCTCGTCTATGAGGCCGCGGGACCACGCCGGCTATTATTCACGCGCTCCGTTCGGGAGCATTGCACGCGGCGTTCTCGACGCGCGATCGCGTATGCCGGATTCGCATCACGGAAGAAACAGTCCTACTGTCCGCGCGTAGGGTACAAATGTGCGAAATTAAGGATGTATCGGAGGTACAATCTTAGACAAAAGTGCATGAAATTTGAAATACTTGAATATCTACGCCTTACGCATAATAAATCTAGATGTAACGAACTCGAACGATAGTTGGAGTCTTATTTTTACTCCTAGAAAGGTATTTCCAGCATTATTTGCAATTTTTTTCATTTATGAGCTTAAATTTTTGACAGTGAAAATGCCAATTTTCTCAAGTTACTTTATTTCTTTAAAACGGTGTAGTAAAAACAATTGAAACTTGGCAGATATTTTTATCTATTCGTATATTAGATGTACAAAAAAATTAAAAACATTGATACTATTTCTTCAACATTTTTTCAACTGTTTTATCCATCAAGATTGTCTCTTTCCATAAGAAAGAGAGAGAGAGAATGTAAAATCAATGAAAATTAAAATCGTTATAACTCAGCAACCGTTTAGTGGATTCGTTTAAAAATTTTTGCAGCACATCGGAAGATTAAAAGAACAATCTCAAATTTTTATCGACTTCGTACTATTTTGAAGATAGGTCCAATACATCCTTAAGATCGAATAGATATAAGAAAGATAAGTCGCTGGTGAGACGTGATTTAAAGGCGGTTTAAAAATTTATTATTTGAAATATTAGATAATAGGTGATATTTCTTTTTATTTTATTTTGCACAGCAAAGTAAAATAAAATAACTTGAATCGTTGGGATACATGATAATTTTTCGATGAAATTAATTGTTCCAGTAAGAATTTATTGGTAATTTTTATTACGATTTTTGATCGAATGTATATATAGCCTTTTTGGCGATTTATTGCGATTGTTTTATCTTCGAGAAATGATCTCGTTCCATTTCGACGATCTCCATTATCCCTCACGATCCTAATTATTTAGATCAGTTCATTTTTTTTATTGTGAGGATAATTTAGAAGACGAGTAATCTTATTTCACGTATGGAAAAATAACTTGACCGGCAAGAGCGCGGTTTATTTCAGTTGTGCATACTAGAGTCCTAGATAATAGAGAAGCGACATTGAAGGAAATGGTCTGATTGGCTAACTAAATCACGTGATTCAGCGCCAATCATACTTATTTAACCACAGTAAGAAAAAAAATGGCGCTGAATCACGTGATTTACTTTAGCCAATCAGACCATTTCCTTTAATGTTTTTCTACTATCCATACAAAGAAAAAAATGGCAGCTTTTCGATATATCGCACCTATCGATTACCAATGTCGCTTCTCTATTATCTAGGACTCTAGTGCATACATGTATGTTTTCGAATTTTTGAGGGAGAGCTCATCAAAAAATAACTTGTACCACTTTGCACTTTCTGAAATATCTCTCTTCCAGATATAAAAGAATATTGATAAATAATTTCTGTAATAATTTATTAATAATTTTCTTATAATTTTTGATCGAACGTATGTAGTTTTTTTGGCCATTTATTACGATTGTTTTATCTTCGAGAAATGATCTCGTTCCATTTCGACGATCTCCATTATCCCTCACGATCGTAATTATTTAAATCAGTTCATTTTTTATTGTGAGGATAATTTAGAAGAAGAGTAATCTTATTTCATGTATGGAAAAATAACTTGACCGGCAAGATCGGTTTATTTCAGTTGGGCACACGTGTATGTTTTCGAACTTTTGAGAGGGAGAGCTCATCAAAAAATAACTTATACCACTTTCCGAAATATCCCTCTTCCAGATATAAACGAATATCGACAAATCTGACAAAACTACGAAAATAGTCTGTATATATACAATACAATCTACATGTCTACATGATTTTACAGTATAACTGCTTCTATTATAAGCATTGAGACGCCGAGAACGCGAGAGGCGGAATCAATTTTTAATCCGGGTCATAGTCAACACAATGCTATCTTAGAATACCTACGGGCGATAAGTATCGATCTGCTTTGAATTAATAAGCCTGTCGCGATTTTAAATCTGCGATACAATAAATCGCCCTCGTTTTTGTTGCGTCACAAACGATCCCAAACAGTTTCGAAGCAGTAGTCAGGTATTGTTAAACTTCCACGCTTATCTTTACCAATACGTGATTTACTGATAAGACTGTTCGGTGAAGTGAAAAATATAGATGAAAACCTGCTCTTCCCATCTTCAAATAGCGTGACATTTGTTTATTTCAAACTGCAGTTAAAAAAATAAATCGTTCAAAACGCGATTGTTTTGCACGACCCAATAACAATAAACGCATCGACGAGGTTATCGCGATACACAGCTTTTTTCAGAGAATCGTAAAAAATAACTTCGACATTGATATGACCGGCACACGTGATAAGTGTAAATCCACCTATCGTTGATAATCCTGGAATTTCCGATCACCGATTAATAGTAGCCGTACCGGAATTTCCCCGATACGGCTACTATTACGCTACTGTTCAAAAATGCTTGATGTGAAAAAGAATAAAAGAACTAAGAGCGTGAAGAATTAACAAACTAAAACTGAAAAACTGAAAACCCTGGCGAAAATTATTAGTGAGAGATTGTGTTTATATTTGTTTATGAAGAGTTTTATCAATGGTTATACTATTTATGAAGAGTTTTATAGATGGTTACAGAAACGCGCGTTGCAAATAATGCTGACACAATAACATTTTATAAATACTTACAAAACTATAATAGAAACGTTTAATACTATGTCATTAAACGCCACTGAAACATTTCATAAGAAACATAGACGTGAACATCTCATAAACAATTCCATGCTTAAATTTTCCATCTCATAAACAATTTAATAAATGTTTTAAAGCTCAAATAAAACATCTACTCAACACTTAAGCAAACTTCTTATAAACTTTCAATAAACATATTATTTTCGTTAGGGAAATTGAAGAATTAAACGAATGTTTGTATCGCACTGATTCGGAAAGATTGTAGACTTCTTGAAAAGTCGGAGATTTTAGATATCCAAACCTCTTGGCATCTCAGGATTAAAAATGATAAATTTGATTTATTGAAATTGACGTATCGAAAAATTCAAAGATTCTCAGAATTTAGGAACTCGCATACATGAATATTTGTAATCTGCGACTCCAACCAATTTTAAATATTCGGATTTTCTGATAATCTAAAAAATTTAATAACCTTGATATTCAAGGCTGCAAAGAATTCAAAAAACTAAAGGATTTAAAAATATTGAACTTCTTCACTATCAGATTATTTTTATAACCATTTTTCCTTCCAACGAGAAAGCGATTCAGAATCGTCATATCTCGGTTAAAAAATTTTTTAGAAGTAATATAAGATAAAAAATATTAGGAAATCTCAATCGATAATCTGTAGAATGTTTTCACGCACTTACCTCGATCGAAGGCCGATGTAAAGAAAAATCCCAGAAGCCACTCCGGCCGCCAGTAAACTCATGGTAGGCGAGATCATCATGTTTTTCTCGTTCAATGATTCTCAATGGCTCGGAAGACGAACGAAAACGTAATCTTCAACGAAGAATCTCTTTCTTGCTCGAATTTCTTTCTTCGCGCGAGAATAATAATCCCTTTGAACACGAGGAAGTATTTCGATGCGACTGGAAATACGCACTTAAGTCGACTGTTGATTACGCTTCTTGCGATATGATATGATATTACGTATGTCGATATATAATCGATGCCAATCGCCCGACGTAGCGTAGAGTACACGGAATCATTCCGGGGCGATTAGCATCGACGCGCCAAGCGTAAGCAAGGACGTGCCTCGAAAGATCTTTTTATTTCACCTGAATGATTATATATTATATATGCAAATGTTCACGGGAAATACGCTTTGTAAAATGTATTCCTTCGTAATTTATCAAATATTAAATGTAACTCCAAAAAGAGCCAAAGCCGCTGTTGGGGCTAACAATGTGTTTTCTTTGTTATTTATTTATTGTAAATTTGTAATTTCAACTTCGTACATCTAATAAAGGAAACACATTGTTAGTTCCAACAGCGGCTTTGGCTCTTTTTGGCTTTTTATTCTAATTTTTTTATTGTGTATCTAATACCAGTTAATAGTATTTTTAAATGTAACTTTTGTATTTATCTTTTTGCAATACTACACTGAGAAAAGAAAGCTGTTGCTTCAATCACGGGGTGCCAAAAACGTAAGTAGTTCGTTCAATTGTATTATTAATAGACCCAATATTTGGATTATTAAAACAATAATTGAATTATTGGTTTAAAAATGCAGACATTGGGTCTAATAATAATACAGTTGAATGAACTACTTATGTTTTTAGCACCCCGTGATACCACTTTAATTGAAGCAACAGCTTTTTTTTCTCAGTGTACATCGAGCTCGATTTGACATAATGCTTTGCAGTAAATTATTCACACGTTTCTCCAAACATTCGAATCAGCACATGATTATAATCAGCAAGCTATATCTTTAGAAAAATATCCATAAATTTTTCCGAATAATAAAAATTCTTTGACTTCGTCGTTTAGATTGAGTGGAGGACGAAATACTTGAGCTTATGGCTTATTTGGGAGAAATAATTTGCGTTACAAAGGATTAATCTAATTTAATTTTTACTTGTTAATTTGGAAATATTATAATGGTATCGCTTTTATCTTTATGTAGCAATTCCTGGATGATCATATTATATGATCTCATTCATACATTTATGTGGAATCTTTTAATGTTTGATTAAAATGCATAAGATTTTTTATTTCAAGATTTTATCGATAATTTAAAAGATAGCACAGATATTTATTCCGCGAAATTAGAGAGATTTAATTTAAATTTTCTTTGAAGTTATACTTATTTTGCAGGATTTATATGTAAAAATATTTATAATATCTGGATTATACCTTTTAGACTGTCATATATTTAGTCGTCATATATTTTTAGAACGCAAATTTTGTGAGTAAAAAACATGACACGTGCGGGTGGAATTAAATGCAGGCCGTAGAACACGGCAGCGCTTCTACTCTCGATAATTAAATGTATACGTCTATTTTTAACGGTCGGTATATCATTCGTATATTCGATTCTTATCGATTTCCCGTGACCTTTGATACTGAATAGCACTCGTTAAAAATATACCCTTCCGATATTAATATTAGCCGAGTTCAAGAATCCAAAGTGATTGAAAAATTACAAAATGAAAATACTTGATAAATTTTTTAATCAAGAACTCAAGTTTTTATGATTCCGAACTCCTCGACATTTATAAATATATTCTAATTTTTCATTTATAATTATAAATACTTTATACTTTAAAATCAGCAGAGATCAAATCCTTTCGATTATTACTACATCTGTTCTTATTTTACACTAATTGTATTTATAGCAAAATTTCGTATGTTTAAGTATTTTTTATATCAAGTTAAAAGTGTAGAATATCTCATTTTCTACATGCAGGCAAATTGTAAAATTCTGTAGTGTAAAATCAAGCATTCTTAATTTAATTTCACGGTAAGGAATAATCCAGTAAATTCATCCAAACGAAATTTTTTCCCGGCTTTACCATAAATTCGCAATCCCGTCCCGTTTCTCTATCCCCAAAACGTACTTCACATCTCCCAATTCACGTCGTACTTTGCACCTCCACTTTATCCACGCGAAGTCTTTCTCGCGCGATTTATCTCTCCCACGAGGGGAAGGAAAGAACGTTCTCTATTTCAGAGACACACACGAAAGCGCAGCCGCTCTCTTCTCCGCACGAGTTGGAAAATTTCACAAGAATTGCATCCGCGTATCCGTCCCGTGCTCGCGATAAGGCCCGACTGAAACCAAGTTCTTACGGTCCCGCGAACAGTCTCACCACGAGCTGAGAGAGCTCGTTTTTCTCGGCTCGCACAATACGCGACAATTGCTTCATGACGCGAGAAGCACGTGAGTTTCAGTGACGCGTTTCCACCTGTCGAGTCCCCTAGACGCCGCCACATTTCGAGACCCTAAATGTGTCGTTTTCGTGGACATTGTGATCTTCAGTCCGCCAGTCGTTGACGTGCAGAGACGCACGTTCGTACACATGTCTTCTCGTATAAGAGGATAGAAAGAATAATATAAGAGATTGAATAAAAAAGCAGACGTTTCTAGTTTTCAGTTTTATTATCGATAATGTGTAAAATAATGTCTTGTTATTAACATTAATGCAGGTGATGTACATCAAGCTTTTGCTGTTAGATGCAGTCGTTGAATATCCAGTTGTTTGTTATAGAATTCATTATTGAATGAATAATGGTATTGAGCATGTGAAGATATTTTTGTATCTCAATATACTCTATTACATTTTGAATAAACGTAAATTCTTAAACTTTAAATAATATTTACGTAACAGCTATCTCCATACACGTGTCCTAAAAAAGATAGCTTTCAAGGAAAAACTTTACTTATCAAGACTTCATGTTTAAACATTTTTGTTCAATTTTTTCTTTATCAGACACTTTTAATTACTTTTGCTTAGAGACGTACTTTTTTAAGAGACCTAACGTTGTTCAAAGTAACGCTCTATAGGGTTTTCCAATAAGAACTGCCGGATGTTTTTTAGGTTTTGTTTGAAATGCGGCAACACTGTTCGATGTTTGTGTCGGATATATTTATATTACTAATTTAAAGTAATTATAGATATGGAGCAAAGGACCCTGATTCTTGGTTTGACTCTAAAATTGTTATCATTAAAATTCTTTCTTTAATACGTCTTCGTCTAAACTTCGTCTTGTATTATTTGAAGACAGAGATGTGTAGTTATGCTGCATTTCGAGCTGTTGAGAGTGACTCAACATCTGGAGGACGTGAGAGTGAATATATGCGACGTAGGTTCGTTTGCTAATGACAGATAACTGCTGTTATAATATGTCTTCACTTTTTTCTAGTTTACGTGATATTTGTATTGCCGGTTGGGTTGCTAAAATATAAAATAATGTTCTTGATGATGCTATTCAACGCGAAAATATCACATCATCGTACATTATCTTATTAGTCGATTGCTCATATAACAGGGTACGAGTTCATATGATAATGGCACGTTATCTCAGAATGATTATTTGATAGATGTGTTGCTAATTGTTTCTCTTCAATGCTTCTTAATGCAATCCACATTTATTCGTAGATAATTAATAAATTTTTATTTTTCTCTTGTAAATAATATAATACTATTTTAATTTATCTTACATACACACACATATACATACATATATATTTCTCTATTTAAGTAATACTAATTAAAATGTTTTCATAACTATCACAACGTTTCATCTCTATATTAATTAAATTATGCGAAACTTTGCGCGCGTGATAAAAAACGCACTACATATTAATCCTGAAAGAGTTTCTTAAAAAATTAATTGTAACGAGCATTATACAATTGCAAGAATAAATTTTACGCGGCGCGAGCAGTTTGCTCATTATCAATTTCTAATCACTTAAGAATCAGCAAAATTAAAGCATCTTAACATAGTTAACGAATGAACTCTTCTCCTTGTACGAAGGAAAGAAACGGGGGCCGGGGGAGGGGGGGAGAAATAATACTCTGTTATCGTATTCGTTAAACATCATTCATTTCTTCTCAATAGTATACAATGTCTGTTCTTCGAATGTATGATGTTTACATTATTCTATTATGCGACAGTGAATTATCATGTGTCCTTATCCTCTGTCTTCGCGCAAAGTAATACTCCTAATCGCCGACCTCGTTGATAGCCTAACTGTCGCTCGAAGACTTCATTTCGCATTCGCATTCCGTATTTAATGCTGGAAACGTGACCCTCCGCCTCGCCGATTTTTATTGTGCGTAATACGTGGAGGCGAAGAGGGAGGAGATCGCTTTCTTCATTCGGTGGCGATCGCTTTTCGCGTGTACATCGATTTTTTTCGCTGATCGAGAAGAAACGATATATTCAGAAGTCGAAGAACGTCTGACGGAAAGTTATCGCCAGTGGAATCGCCATCGGAATCAGTTTGCTTGACGATCTTCCAGTTCGACTGTTCTTGTTTTTAATCAATTAAAATTGAACGTGCATTTTGAGTGAATTTTTGAGTGCTAGTGATAACGAAAGTTGAAAACGGAGCGGAATCCAAATTCCAAACGAAATGACGGAAGCGACGTGGCCTCTCTCGATCGGTTTTCTTCCGCAGGTAAAACGGAAAGTTGGAGGAAACTGAAATCGGTATATAGCTCGATGCGAGTTCAGTGCCCGATAATACAGAAAACTGGATCTCACGATACATTCTACTTTCTAATTCATTAGAAATGTAATTAGAATTATCATACAACGTGGAATATATTAAATAAAATAATTACACAAGAGAGGAGATAATGGATATCAGTAGCGCAAGAACTCAGATAATTAATTTCTTGTAGAACTCACCTCGGGAACTCAATTATACCGATTTCACTCCCGGCAACAAAAAGTGCTTGTCTTTTAGACATTCGTATACAATGTTATGTCAGCGAAAAGTCCCGAGATATTATCATAAAACAAGATCCTCCTTTTAGACTGTGAAACTCGAAGCGATGACTTTGGTTCGTCAAATATATATATGTGCAGTTATCTTGTGCGGTTGCATGTGGCTGATAAGACAGCGGTTTGCTCATAGTGCTTCTGGCTACTGTTATTTAGTTATTGCCACACTCGTCACGGCGTTTACTGGTGTTTCTAAAAAAAATGCGAACGAATATCGAAATTCTTTGTCTGTACATCAGGAATTGCTGGAGAGAAATTCTGTCGTATTAATTACAATTACGCAATCATTTAATATTTACCGCAATATACTAAAGCCGTTAAAAATTTTATGAAAATATTCTCGTTAATATATACACGCTAATTAATTTAAATTAATTTTATTTAATTAACAAGATTAATTTCATATGAGACTTAATTAATATTTAAACTAATTAGCGTTTTCGGGCTGGGCAACAAATCAGCATATCAGCTGCGACCTTTTATTCGCTATCGCATTTATATATCGTTTTTTTATTTTCTATAAGGATTTTATTGCAAAGTTATTAAGTTAATTGTTGTTAAGTAAATTAGCAAGAATGTTTTGACGCAATTCGCTAAGGTTATTCGGTATTTGATCGTGGTTTTAAAACGTCGTTAGTGATAGGTGTATTTTTTGCAAGCGTGTAGAATTCGATATCCCGGAAGGAAATCGGGTCATCGAAAGATAACGGTGAGAGATTGGAAATTTATACGCGCGTTTCTTTGGACGTCTTTTTTGCGGTGATTCATATATAGTCCTTTATTCGCGTATAAAATTAACATTTAACGTCGACGGAATTTCGTCTGCCTAATCACGCGGATTTCCTAATCGGGCCGGATTTCCTCTTTCAATAGAAAATTTCGCGATGGAAATTCTTATATTAAGGTATCATAAAACTTGTTTCGGGCCCGTTCAATAACCCGAACAATAATAAAATATATGCTGTCGTTGCATTCGTTCAATAATACTTTTAACGTCACGATGTAGAATTATGCAAATGTGCTGCTGCACGCGTTGCATAAGAAGCTCATTGCCACCTGGTAATTAAAAAAGCATTTATTATCTTCTAAGATAAATCTCTAAGCCTACGCAATTCTAATTGTAGAAAGAAAGATGCATTTGGATCATTGGACATGTGGACCATTTCCATAAACATCAGTTTCAAGGATCTCAAATTTTTTGCCATACGGAAAGAAATAGATTGGTTGATACATGTCCATTTCTACCAATGTAGATTAATTTTAATCTCGGTTTAACTTAATCTTTATCTTTTTCTAGTTCTAAGAATTAGAAAAAGGTAAAGAGTAAGTTAAACCGAGATAATATTAATCTACATTAATAAATTAATTTTAATCTCAGTTTAACTTAATCTTTATCTTCTTCTAGTTCTTAGAACTAAATTTAACTTAATCTAAGTTTAACTTAATCTTTATCTTCTTCTAGTTCTTAGAACTAGAAAAAGATAAAGATTAAGTTAAACCGAGATTAATATTAACCCTCCGAGGCCACACCTCTTTTTTTAATACGCCCCGGCCACACTGGGTGCTCGCCACCCAGACGGATTCAAAGTCTTATAATTCCAGTTAATGTCCACCAATAAAGTTGTAAAAATTCATGAAACATCTTAAGGGTGTTGTTCAAAAATATGTATGGTGCAGAACCCGAAATGTGCTTCCAATTTTTTATAAAAAAATCGAAAAGGAAAAAATTTGTAAAAATGACTTTTTCAATTTAAAAATTCATATTTTTTTTAAGTTTCGATATTAAGCAGCGCCCATTTAGGAAATTATGTAAAAATGGTGTTACTTTAAGGGAAAAAATACGTCACACCCATAATAATTTTCAAATGTTTACCAAACATAACTGACATGGCCTTTTTACTGCACGGATATTCGAAAGAGGGACTCAAACTAGGGATTCTAAGTGAAGGGACACTGATTATGAAGCCTATCTTAAAAATATTGCCCTGAATTTTTGTCTGGGTGGCCGCCACCCAGTGTGGCCTCGAAGGGTTAATCTACATTAGTAGAAATAGACTGCAGCCAAGCTATAGCTTGCTAACGCAAGTTTAATATCTATAACTAATGGCCATTTCTACCAATGCAGATTAACTTTAATCTCAGTTTAACTTACTCTTTATCTTTTTCTAATTCTTAGAACTAAAAAAAGATGAAGAGTGAATTAAACTGAGATTAAAGTTAATCTGCATTGGTAAAAATGGCCATAAGCAGATTTTTGATAGTGTAGCAAAACATGCTCATAACTGCTTTCAGAGATATATTCTTTTCTGCACTATCAAGTCTGCTTAGTTATAAATATTAAATCTGTGTTAGAGAGAGAGAGAGAGAGAGAGCAACTTATAACTTGGCTGTATCAACCAATCTTTTTTCCGTGCGAGATTTACGTAACTTAGGACTCAATGCTCTGTCACAACCGGACACAGGTCGGGAAAACGGAGGTTTTATAGACCTTAATTTCTCTAACTAGACTCTCGGTTAGCGCGTTTCTTCTCGGTAACGAAATTGCATCGCCAGAAAACCGGCACCGGCAGTATCTAGTTGCGAAATTCTGGCCTGATGCCACACTTCGCGCGGTTTCGCGAGACGTTCCCGTAGCCGATGGCACAGTCACCGTCGGTGATTCCGTCGGGTACTCGTGAACGACTAGTATTGCGACGGCGCATTCGTCAACTGATACCGTCATTGATAGGCGCGCGCGTAACGTCCGCGTGGACGGACCTCGGCGTGTGGCCCTCGTCGACTCTGTGTGCGCGCAAATATTTTCACGTGCGTGACTACGCGATGTGGGCGGCGGGGGACGATGGACGATCGGCGAAGGGACGTTTGGCGAACGGTGGAAGGCCTCGATGCTGCCGCGAGTCCGCGATACACTTAGTCCACGTCCGGCGCATCGCGACAGCGCGAGCCGCTCCGCGCTTTTATCTTCAGTATTATCGGGATACCGGCGAAGAGGCGTGACGGGCCGATGTGATCTGATACCTCCGCCGCCTTTACGGAAAATTATTCGCGAGGTTGGCGCCGTGGGATATTCGGCGATGTGCGGTGCGACGAAGGAGCGACCGTGAGTCGGCGGGACTTCGTCGTTCGTTCGGGTAAAGTAATTGAGAATTACCTTTTAAATCAGTGTTAAGGTCAAACAAAGACTAATGAGAATGCGGCGCGGTAATTGGCGAGTGAGGCGCGAATTACATTTTTTTAACACTAAAGCTACCGACAATTTATATATACCTATTTCTACCGAACCGGATTATATGTATGTTAAGAAAAAGTCGTGAAGTCAATTGAGGGAAAGCGATAACATTGAATGCAGAATTTTTAATCAAAAGTTTAAAAACGGTCATTTGGCCGGCGGTGGTAGTTTTAGTGTTAATCAAAAGTTTAAAAACGGTCATTTGACCGGCGGTGGTAGTTTTAGTGTTAATCAAAAGTTTTAAAACGGTCATTTGACCGGCGGTGGTAGGTTTAGTGTTAAAAACATACTTAAATGTCAAAACATTTATTCCGAACGTTTCGACTCACTTTGGAGTCAGCTTCAGCGGATATAATAATCGAAAGAACCTTCCTCAATCTGCCAATTACTTTTTAATTCATGTGTTTGATAATTACTTGGGGACGGGATAACGTGTGAGGAATATTTTAAACTGAACTTTTTCGATCATCTCGATTGAACTTGTTGCGCTGAAGTTATATTTTTATAATATTTTTAGTGTTGTGTGTACCCGAGATTTATACACTACCGCTCAAAAGTATTTGCCCACTCTAATTTCTACATGAATTTTTTTTATGTTCAACTTCTATTCTAATTCTGTTATATTCTCTTTATATATGTAGAATGAAAATTTTTGATCTATTAAACATTATTATTACATTCAATGTCCACTCTTAAAATTGTTCATTAATTCTTTTGAATTTCTATCACTTAATTAAGAAAGACAAAGTGGGCAAATACTTTTGAGTGGTAGTGTATATTGCTTGCGTAATCGTGGATAACCGATCGAAGATTTATGAAAATGGCCGTAGGAAAAAGTTTTATCAACGTTTATTAATAAATTCCATTTCTGAAATTCTTTAGATATACTTTATATTGATATATGTATTGCTTGCATAATCGTGAATAACCGAA
>NJRP01000108.1:548998-575716 GCA_003063835.1 Aphaenogaster floridana | reverse complement strand
TCATTAGGAAAAGAAAAGTTTTGTCATAATTTGAAGATACGGCAAATAAAATGGCATATCCTTCATTGGTGTATAGTGACCAATTTAATCCTTCATATCTCAGTAATGAAAGGTATGCTCAATTTGAAATTTTTAGAGGATTGATGTTCCATGATGTACAATTATTTACCGCCGAAATCGACTCAAATTTCGATGTCCACGAAACGGGCGATTTTAGGCCTGTTTTTGTGTGGGCTCACTCTTTATTCTATCCTAAAAAAATCACCTCCAAAAACAGCATTCTAGATGACAATATCCCCTTAAGCCTCTCGATTATGTCTCTTAATAGAAACCGGTCTTCTCGATTGTCTGTTTAATTTAGAAGAACTAATAGGTAGCGATTACCTTCTTTTTAGGAAAGTGAAGAGGACGCCGGTCGAATCGGCTTAACAATAGTTTGCGCCGGGATGGTGGGCTCCATTGTGTGCGGTATTTTATTAGACAAAACCCACAAATTCTGGTGAGCAATCAAACGTTATTTTACGGAATCGTGGCTTTTGCTCCAACGTTGGTCTTTAGCAATGCAATTTCGACAAATGAAATTCGATTGGTTCTCAAATCAGCAAATTGAATTGATTCACGATAACTATTACAACGATAAACGTTACGAAGCTAAAAGAGAGATTTGTTCCACGCTAAATATTTTATTAAATTGTATTAGATCGAGTTTTATCTCGATTTATTTGATGGGAGCAAATGTATGCGATTGAAATAACGCAGGAAACACGAATTTACAGGTGGACGACGGTAGGAGTGTATATTTGTTCTTTAGTGGGTATGATAATCTTCGCTTTCACACTGGACAAGAACATGGGGATATACGTTGTCTACCTCACGGCTGGCATTCTGGGGTAAAGTCCAATGATTATTTTTGTCATATATGCAAAACTTTTTAAAGTATTTTATCGACTTGTGTCACGTCGAACTCTAATTTGAACTTTGATTGTGAGTTTCGTTGAAGATCTCTGTCGTTAAAATTTATCTCTTCCTTAAAAATTCGCACAATCTGTCTCCGAAAGCGTGACAGATAATTGAGTAGCTGTCTTCGCCTCAAAATTTTATATTATTATTTTATTATTATTGTATTTTATTGATATTATATCACGTGGATATTTTTATAGCTTCTTCATGACCGGCTACCTGCCGGTCGGGTTCGAGCTCGCCGCCGAACTCACATTCCCGGAGCCGGAAGGAACATCAGCGGGTCTGCTGAACGCGGTCGTGCAGATTTTCGGCATCGCTTTCACCTCGCTCTATCGCTACCTGCTTAACATTTGGGAGGATTTGTGGGCGAACGTCACGCTATGCGGCATCCTTGCAATTGGCGTTTTACTCACGATTTTGACACCCAACAATTTGAAACGTCAGCAAGCGAAGGCAAATTGATAATTCGAACGACAGTCGCCGTAACAAGCAGCGATGAGCCTCCCGAGCGGATTACACGGAGCTTCTGCGGTTGGAACGAGTAGTTTTCGCCTCGACAATATTCCCCGTAACTTATCGTAGTCTAATTGAGATTTAACTTATTCCTCGAATATATGCCGTGTGCTAGAAGTACTGTTTCTTTGAGCCACGTGCGTACTTATTCGAAGAAGGTATAGCTCTTTCGAAACTAAAAGGATTAATAGGGGCTCTAAAAAAATAGTTGAGTAGTACTTTACTTCTCGTAGAACTTCCAGATTTTTACTTTAATAGAGAGAGATATAACACTTAGTGCGCCTAAGTGCCAAGATGCCTAATGTTGAGAGTTAGAAAGATATTTAAAATAATAGACCAATATTTTTATGGGAAACTTGACAGTCGGATTTATCGAAAAATTCGTAATAGAAAGACAATGGTACAATTGGCTTTAAGAAATGGCGAGAAAGAAAGTTATATATATATAGATATATATATTTTTGTCGTCATTGTTATTAGATGTAGTAGAAACAAAGTGGTCTAACAGATATATGTACAAACGACGAGGAAAAACAAAGATCGATTGGAAAATTCTTGATCCTGTTAATTGAACTTTTTAATCTCAGGTAAGCGATATTTGGACGGTGTTATGCAGTGAATTAATTCTAAAAAACCAGCAAATCCAGAATAAGTTACGAGATAATAATTACAAAAACCGCAATAGAAATTCATGTTGCGAATTTATAAATTTTTAATTATAACAATTGACAATACTGTCGATTTTTTATTGCTTTCCATTTTCTTAAATTCCTGTATTTTGTCGTAACAAATGGTATAAATGTATATAAATTTCTTAGCCCAATGTTAAAATACGTTAAAGCGAATTTATTGTGTGTGTTGCATAATGTCCATCTAGGAAATACGTAGTCATGAGTCTACAAATTGTTATCGGGCAGATACTACCGTGAAATGATAGACGTAGTAATTAAGTGATAAGCGTAATGACAGTGACGATTCGAGTTATAGCTTTATTGCGGTAATAAATAAATGTTATATTAATACGTAATAAAATAGAAACGACTGTTTCAACAATGAACACGAATCCATCTCTATTATCGCGGCATTAATGATTATCGATTAGTGTCTGGTCTAATATAATCATTGCATTAAAGTGATAAATTATTGGTCGTGATATTGCAATGGACGCGATATGTGATTTTATTACCGCAAGCTTACTCTTGTGTATTATATTTATAATGTGCCTAGTTTGAATCGTCGTCATTCACGTGGAACCCTATTTTTAATTGCTTGATTGTTCGCCTTGTGATAAAAAGTTATTTTATTCAAATTTTAGAGATATATTATTTTCCTACTCCGAATATACATATATATATTGTCGAAAGATGAACGTTTCATTAGGATGTTTAGAAAATTATTCTTTTATAGCTATTTATAAAAACCTCGGCTAACCGTGGCGTCTATTTACATATGATGTACTCACACACAAATGGTAGGTGTCTTAAAAACGGAGTTACTATATAGTATTAAGAGAACGTAAAATCGTATTTTAGAATTTCTGTGTTCATTTCGTGTGTGCCATTAATTTCATTTCAGGCTCTAAAAGTGAAAGCGTAAAAGTATTTACGTTACGCAATGTTAAATATGCTTCTTTAAGAGTGTACGAGCAAATAGCTATTTAAACCACAAAGACATCATCCTCAAGGCATCTGCCTTGAAATCAGTGACAAATAAATCGTCTTCCAATGTGATGTTTCTTCGTTATATTTTTTTAGACCGTTTATTGTATGTGCTCCCACAAAGTTGTTCTATTTTATAAATAAAATGTTAAAACGATAACGCATTATTTTGTATAATTATTAAGCTACATAAGAAATATATATCAATCTTTACAAATATATAAAAAATATATATTAGATATCTTAATATTAAGATAAATGATTTCATATATAATATAAATTGATAAATCTTTTTTAAGTAATAAGACTTTGAAGAGTCATTTTATTACCATAGAGGTATACTTTTATTTAAGAAATCTTCTATCTTACAATCGCTTAAATATTGTTCTCGGTAACGTGATGTATGCGCAATGTGTGGCGAAATGTGGGCCTCACCATATTTTACATTGATCCGAATGAGGTAATATGATTGTAACGCGTTTTTGCATATTTTTTTAAATAGTACTTTTCGAACGTTGTGACGAATGTAAAAAAGTGTTCCACAATCCAAATACGGAATTACAGATAACAAAAACGAAAACTCAAAAATAAGTGTATTTGACACATTTGTATTATTGTTACAAATGCATTTATTCAATGAGTTTCTTCATTCTGAAGAAGCGTCGGAAGTAGAAGAGTTGCCAGGTGGATAAACCGAAGAGGACGCATATCGAGAATATACTGAAGTATAACACCCGAGTGTTCGTGGCCTCTGAAACAAAGAAAGATGACCGGACATCATTAAGTAGCGTATTCTATAATTACAAGTACTCAATTATCAATTTAATTATGATATTTAACTATCAATCGCGTTTATAATTTAGAAATTTGATTATATAATTCAAAATTATTTTTTTAAAGTTATTTTCTTCTACTATTTATTATAATAAAAAGTAACTTTTTACCGTTTGTGTCCCTCATTTCTTCTTCATTCTTGCGCATTCTGGCGAAGTCTTGCACTATCGCCTCAGACAAGTCCTCCAACCGTTTCAATTCCACTTCTACTGGTTTCAATTTGGCAGCTTCACCGATCTGTCAACGAAAATTGATTATGATGATGATTTTCATTTCAGAAAGTTGCAACACCTTTGGTGAAAACCTCAGCGGTCTCGTTAGTATTGCATGATACAATCAATACAAATCAATAACAAAAAACGCAACTACTATAGAATTAAAACTAAGTAATGAATAATTTCTCTGCGTGTATGTGTTTTGCACAGAGCGAAAAAAATATCAGGCAATGTGGTATACAATGTCTGCAGTAGTTCTAATTTTTGGGCGATTAAATGCGATAAGATAACTAATTACGTTAAATGCTTTTTATCGTAGGCTCCTTTATTCTTAAAACTCTTGTTTCAAACTCAAATAAAAAATTGCATAATTTTCGCTCAAAAATGTTTAAGTAATACCAAATATCTCAGCCTCGTGTACTTCCTCGAAAATTTTGAGAAATAAAAAGATATTCCAGCTGTAATAAAAAGTATTTCAATTTTAAGAATGTTACATGACTGAATTAGTATCCCACGTTTTTAGTATTACTGATAGACTGAAACTTTAGAACTGAAACATTCAGTATTAAAACGTGTCACGCTGCTGTGTTATGCTGCTACTACATGTATGGATGTACCATTAATATATTTTTAAGAAATCTCACACTAAAGGAAATACTTTATACCGAAAAAAAATTTCAGTATATAATTTTTGTTTTAATAGGATATAAATAGGATATAAATAATAATAGGATATAGAGAATACGGCTGATTTTGTAGCCGAATAATTAATGCGTTTGCATGGATGAAAACTCCAACAGCTCTTCCCATTAATGGAACATCCGCGATAAAAGCATGCACAAATTAATGAAACCGTGTTGCGCTCTAATGGCTTAGTTCTAAGGCTGGCTGTCAATGTACAAGTGTCGGTTCATGTAAAACGCATGCCAACGAGAACACAATATCGAAAAAACTCTACTTTACCAACTGCGCCGCGGAAACAAGCCACATATAAAAAGAAAGTAGACAAAATAATGTCAGATAGTTTCTCTCGATCCCCGGATGTGATAGGTTAAACAATTCCTCCTTGTAAGAAATACAAATATTTGTAATGATATATGTGGACTTACGCCTTCGTAACTCTTTGCTTCAATGCCGCGTTTCATGACCAGCATAATTTCTTGCCTGACGCCACGTTGATCTGAAATAATTTTTACGTCAAGCTTGGCTGAAATATCTTTCCAAAAAGATCATGATTTATATGATCTCTTATATTTTATATAATAATCCTTCCTTTATATATATATATATATATATATCCTTTAGATAATTATTTATATATAAAAGAATATATCTGTCTCATTACAATTTAGTCAAATTGTAACAGAAGCTCTAACAAGTTAAATTAACAAGTTAAATTAATAATTAAGTACACATACGGCTCGGAACACGTGAAATGAAGCATATCTCGAAAGTGTCATAAGTTTCCGTTACAAAGGAGAACTTCAACAGCTTTCCGTGGGGAATGTCCTCCTTTTGAGACAATATATGTCCTTTGGAGTCCTGAATCTGTAAGGAACAAAGTCGTCGATGTAAAATTTATTAATATTCATTGTGATTTTAGGAAAGGAGCAAACAGTAAGTTCTGTCACAGCTGTTATCAATCCGCAAGGGACTAACATAAAAGGTTAAGCAGTGTAGGAATATTTCGGCGAAGGATGAATGAAAAGTCGTCGATCAGGATCTACCCACCGCGTAGTTCGTTTTCTGACCCATCGCTTCGGATACCTCGTACTCGCCTGTGACGAGTACATTCGCGTGGACTTCCTCCTTCAGACACTTATGGCTGTTCGGCTCCAGGTAGAACATGATGCCGTGAACCTGGGCGACCAGGAGAATCGCCAGGAAGGCCTTCACGTGAACCTGGATCATTTCGTTCGTTGCTCTCGGACGATCGTCCTGAAAAGAGGATTCTCCGTGTCACCAACGAAAAGTACCGCGCTCACATAACATCCACAGCATCACGATCGGATGAGGTGGCAGCCACATTGGCCATTGAATATTGGCGACAAGTCAGAAGGGAAGGCGACTTTGCTGCGAAGACTTTAGCATATTTTTACGATTAAAAATGATTTTCCTTATGCAGTAAAGAGAAGACAGAAAGGTGATTAGATTAGAAAAATAGGATTTTAAAATATAGCAAGTTTTCAAATTTATAAATAGATAGGATTTGAGATCTAATTTAAAATCTAATTTAATTTTTAAGATTAAATGGGATTTAATAGGATTTTAAAGTTTAATAAAATCAAAATCTTCCTTTTAAAATTTAATAATTTTTAAACACGATCTTTATTATCTAATGATTTTTACGTTGCTACTTTTGATGACTTCCAAAATCGCGCTTATTTAAGAAGGAAATTAATATGACATTAAAATTTCAAATTGGTTGTGTAATTTCTAAGAAAATACAATATTATATTTGACTTATATTTATATAACGACTTAACCTTTATTTTCTTAGAAATTACATGATCGGTTTGAAATTTTAATGTCATATATTAATTTTGTTTAAATTAATATTCTATACACATATATATCAATTTTTAAACAGATTGAAACATTTTAATCTTTTGATCATACTTTCCTAAAATGTAGGCAGGTCCACTTTCTAGGCTTCTCTCTGATCTCACGTAGTCTATGACTCTGTGACTGTCACATAAGCAAAAATTGCGGCTGCATTTCCTAACCTCGTCTAACCTCTCAGCAGGTGATTACATTTAACGTGTTCTGGCGTTTGACATATGCTACCATCGTCAGAATGGTCCTGTTGGAGAACGACGCGGTAACTTGACGTCTCATCGCCGACATTACTTTCTCACGTACGAACAACTAATCGATGAATTTTCGTTGCAGTTCCTAGCGGAGTTGACCAAACTCTTTGACAAGTCGCGTCTCTCGGGTGCGGTGTCGCTCACCATTAAAAGATGTGAGTATCCTCTGCTTCTCAAAATATTTATTGCTAAAGCAAAAATTACTTCTCTAAAATGGACTATTAATTTTTGAAAGACCGGTAGTCCTTAAATCGAGTAGCTTCGACAAGAAAGAAAAATCTAAAAATATAACTTTACATGCTTTTCTTGTGAAACAAACTTTTATAACTTGTTTCCCTTCCTTTCTTTGTATTTACATTAAGGAGCTTTTTGTTTCAGTCAATGGATTCAATAAACCAGTGCCTAGGAAAGACAGACCTCCTTTACCGAGTCCTACGGAGTATCTTTGTCTAGTTCGAGCATCGCTTCGTAATAAAAAAATCTCCACTGTTGTACGTATCTCTCAACAAGTGACAGTAACTGTTTGCACCTCTCCGAGACATGATTCTCATCTTTTAGATTCATTCCAAGGATGTAAACAAATTCCAACAGGCGTATTGGAATCTCTTGAAGACGAATATAATCGGGCTGAAGAAGCTGAAGAAGACGAAGTCAGCAAAGCCGAAGGTTCACTGACCTAGTGAGGGCTAACTGCATGGCAGTTTATTTCGTTGTTATTAAAACTTTCATACTGTGTTTGTCACATGTTTATCGACACCTGTCTACTGTCTAAGTCAACGAGGAAGGCGCGTTTTATGCAGCATTTTGTATAGACTGATGTATAAAAGGTTAATAATACTGTTATGAAAGTATATACGCGTATGCGGCCGCTAATATATAAAATGCTAATATATAATCGTGCACACTTCCGTAAATTTATGCAATGATAAAGCAATAAGGGATTTTATTAAGAATCCAAGACAGATAATCGGAATAAATTGTTTGACGATCAGTAAGGCAAAATTTAAACAGAGTTTATATTAACCAATCAAGCAATTGTAAAGCCAATAAGAGCCAACACAAGACATAAGAGCTTTAAGAATGAAAAAGTATACATTTCAACTCCCGGATTCGAGTCCTCTTTAGTACAGATTCAATAAATTTACGTAGTGTGTGGTCAAGTATTAAAAATGTTAATATAAATTTGAGATTGTCGATGTAGTTAAAAATCGTCAAAGGTGAAATGCATAATTCAACAGCGTCAAATCTGTCACGGTACGCAAGAAGCAAACAGTGTAAATGACGTGAATTAGAATTTATATTGATTTTACTTATACTATTCTGTGTTATTTGGATACATAAATCCAATACAACATTTTTTACAATTTATTATTATATCTCTCTATGGTATTCTTTCTTATTTTTAATTATGTCATTCACCTAAGATGAAATAATGACTTTATGCAAAATTTAAACTTTACATATGAGATTCCGTTGTCAATCTCTATTGAAATTTCGAAAATACCTTTAAATTCCGATGTCGACTCTCTATCTGCAAACAATAGAATCATAGTGACGTGAAGACGAGATATATCATCTCTCTAATCGTTCGTCGCAGAAATGTTTGTTGTCTCAGATGACGCGAAGTCTTTGTCCCCGTTCCGCGAGATTTATGATGCTGGACTCTCGGGACGTCGCGAATATCTGATCGATTTATCACTCGTCGGCCGAATAAATCTTTCGCGAGTGGCAATCCCCAAAATACGATTATCTAATAGCTGCATATATATGAACGGTTTATTTTTGCGAATTATATTTTGCGGATTTGTTAAAATCGCAGCTCGTTCGCGCTCGTATCTTACATTTATTGCGTCTCGGAATTTGGCTTGCGTTATTCTCGGCCCGAATGTTTCATCGCGAATTCCGCAATCGCGTACCTTCAGGGGTCCGATTCTTCGTTATGCTGTCGTTATGTTAGCGACAGCCTATGAGAGTTGCCCCTTTCTATTGGATTGTCCTTGCCATTGGCTGTCGCTAACATAATGACAGGATAACGAATTACTGAATCGCTTAGCTGGACTACCCCAGTAAGCAAAAAATCATTGCTACAATGTTATTATAACGATATTCACTAACATGCAACGTTTACAAGTATGTAATTTTTAACGTTGTCAGGGTTGTTACGCATTTAGAAAACAGGGAAAACCTGGAAAACTCGGAATTCTTTCTGATCTGGATTTATCGGGGAAAAATCACAGGGAATTTTGTAATTATCTGGATTTTTTCCAGAATTTACTTGAATGTCCTTTTACAAAACTGATTCATTGCTTATTTCATATCAAGAATTTAGACTGTTACTTTATTTCTCGATACATATGACTGTGTATGTAGTTTAATTTTTGAGTTTATGATATATTTAATACAAATTTTATTCTCATGTTCTTAAATCTTAAAGATTTTTTTACCATATAATTTTTATGTTTTTTCACCGAGACGTAAGTTTCTAGTCTTTCGCTAATAACAATAAACATTTAATACAAACTAGTGTTCTATGTTTTACCGTTTTCTCCCTGGAATATTTGTAAAAATCTGTCTGGAAAACCTGGAAAAGTCAGTGAATTTCGGAGTCAGAAATGCGTAACAACCCTGGTTGTATATAGAACATGTAATACTAAAAAAATATTTGCAGTAATGTTTTTAAAACATTTCAACAATGTTTGAAAAATCATGTTATCAATTAATCTTTTTGAAATATTTATACAATATTATTTACAAACGTTCAAAATATGCACATAAAATCAACATTTCTAAATGCTACTTTAATGTTTCTTGCTTACTGGGACGGAGTCCCAGTATCGATAAAACTCGACGACACGTTATTTGACAATTAATGTCGAATGAGAATAACGGAAAGGTTCGCAGGATCGCAGATTGGTATTGTTCCGATATGTCACTCGGCTCGATTTTATTTTTCGCGAATCGCGTCTCCCTCATCTCGATGTAATTCGACGATCGCGCGGCATTACACATTGTGCGAGTGTTCTTTGGCACTGCACCCGAACTTGGACCATTGTGCAAAATCCTGGGGGCGTGCCTGATGTAATGTAGATTTATTGTTGTATACATTACGGTCGCGAATAAACAAACGCGAGGGAATCGTCACTCGCACGGGTACTCCACTGCGCCCGTTTCGTCATCGAGGAATGACGTGAATTAGATGACAGAAAATTGATCCGAAGAGACAGTTAAGGAATTTATTTCTTTTTTTATGTCTGTGGCCGGTATTCATAGTTGATTCTTATATTTAAGATCGTCTTAAGTACAATCTTAAGATGCCATAAACCAATCACAGAACCGTATTAGCGTCTTAAGACGTTACTTAAGACGGTCTTAAAATAAGAACGGACTATGAATACCGATCTATAACGCATATTTTCAGTTCGGAGAGCGAATTGTTAAGTTAATGTTGAAAGAGATCGAAGAATATATTTCTTTTTCAAGCTGTTGCAACTTTCGTGATAGACATTGAAGATCTACACCTGTTACTTGTAGCAACGGAATTTTATACAAAATATTATGACTAATGGAATGCACGGGTAAATTGACATGACAGGTGGAAACAAGTATTGCTCTGTATTCGAGAAAGATTCTGGATGACTACCTTGACACGATTGTCCAGTTCCAGAATGCGCGAGCTGTATTTCATTCTAAGAATATCGTTCTTAAAAATATACATTTTTCTGGCCGTGGGTCAGGCCTCAAAGCAGGGTTTTGGATTATAAACAGAACAGGCGTAAACTGAGTATCAATCGAAGAAGAAAATCTATGATTTGATGCAATAGAAAGAAGCAACTCAGAACACTAGGTTTCCAGTCAGCAAAATTGTATCTTTATTTTAGCTTCAGCTCTCAGTTCTCAGCTCTCAAAACCATCCTTCTCGACTAGATATCACTTTGATTACATTCTGATAATCTTCCGACTTCATTCTTAATTTTTGTTATCTCGTTCTACTATTTTTCAATGTATATTTGACTTTTTTATCCCTACAAAAAAATCTACTCCTCGAGAATCGTTTAGCGTGATCTCGCCTCCTAAAGTTCGGAGGAGCCTGTTGACGAGGGTGGCCGTCCTTAGCACAATTCTATTTTTTTCGCGGATGCATCGGCTCGAGGAGTGACGCAATTCTCGTTTCGTACCCGCGAGTCATACGTGCGTTGGACGAGGTGGACGCGGTCGCGGCGAAGAGGGACACGCCGAGGAGAGGAGAGTCCGGACGAAGAAGAAGCGGTGTCGACGCTCGGGGAAGCAGACCCGTACGAACCTCCATCGCGGCCGCATCGTCGTCGCGTATCCTACCCCTTCGCACGCGCGCACGAAGAGAAGAAGAGAAAGGAGATAAAAACGACCCGTTAGCGCATCCGATCGCGAACCCGATTTTTCGATCGACGAATTAGCGGTTACTTGGAGAGCAAACCAGGAAAAGGCCAGCAGCTGCAGCAACCATGGTTTACGAGAGCGACTTCTACACGACCCGGCGACCCTACTCGCGGCCGCTCACTTCCTACAGCGTCACGGTCAGTATTCTGAGAGTCTGGTTGTTTTTTTGCGCCAAAAGAGCGGGCTGGAAGTATGTTTTAATAATGTTTTTGCTACACGTGACGAACTAACGTCGAGAAAGAGAGAGAGCCCCGTTTGCGAAAGGAAGTGTACCATCCCCCGTAACCGCCAGACTCAGCAATCCCGTATGATCTCGCTGGACCGCGCCGACGTCTCACCGGCATCCCTCGACGCGTTGACATTTTCCTCTCGCGTGCATTGAGGATTAATCCGTTTTTGATCCGGTTTTTGATATTCGAAATGCTTTGTTGATCCGAAACGTAGATCTATAGATGTCACACGACGTGATTTTCAGTGAAAAGATTTTCAGATGAAGCGAGGATCACGTTCGAACATGTTGGAGTACGCTGTTTTAACGGCACGTCACGAGAAAAATCGGTCCAGGGAGAAGTAATTGAATTCGGGCTAAAACGGGTTAAATAATTAATCAATGATTGACGGGATAATTATTCCGCGCGATCGCTGGATGGGGTCAGCGTTTTATTTATGACACGCGATTTGACGACGATGATTCGCAGCGTAAATTAAATAGTTGAGCAACTCTCGGGTCAGGTTTCCTTCGAAGACATAGGCTGCGTTCAGCAGAACAAAGCGATTAGTGATTCTTTATTACGATTGGTTTCTACACTTAGATCCAACGAGAAACTAAAGGGAAGAACCAATTATATTAAAGAATCACTAAGCGCTTACGAAGCGCTTTGTTCTGCTGAACGCAGCCATTGATTGCGAACGAAAAGAGGGGAGGAATTTTTTGCATCTTTAAATCTTAAAGGTCTTAATAAAAAGGTATATTTTTGGCAACATTTTTGATATATTTTGCAATTGTATACATATATTTTTTTTTATCTTTGTAATCTGTCGACGTCAGTCTCTCGGTTTATTAAAAATAGCGCCTCGATGGAAAAAGATTAAAATGAATGCCATAGAATCACCTGATTCATATTTTTCGATATTTTAATATCTGCCGAAGTATTAGAATTTCTAAACAACAGTCAGTATTTTTTTAACGAATATTCTAAAGCTTGTTAAATCCTTAACCCACGACGTCAGAGAGTAAGATTTTTTATCTTCCATTCTCACGGTTATTGAATACCATTTATCAATATTTATTTAATTCCAAAGCTAGTTTTAGGCCCTACGCACAATGGAGGAATATTAGATATTAGGAATAGGAATTAAAATTCTAGAATCAGTTTCCTCAATGAATATTGAACGTAACGCACAATGGATATTAATAAGATATAAGACATAAATGTGTTATATGAAACACACAACATAACTTATTATTTATCTATAGTATTCATTGAGGAAACTGATTCTAAAACTCTAATTCCTATTCCTAATATCTAATATTCCTCCATTGTGCGCAGGGCCTTAAGATGCAATCCAATTTAAGATTTTATCTCATTTAAAATTAAAAATCCAAAATGATAAAAAAACAGTCGATAACGCTCTTTGTCTGAAGAGGACGCGCAGATGATGAACGCATCAAGGAAGGAGATCAAGGGCGTCCGCAGGATTTTTTCCAGGGGGGGGGGCATGATTCAAAATATTACTTCCAGAATTAGAATATATATAATTTGAAATTTATACATCTTTTGAAATTATAATCCTATGGATTAGGGCAGAGATGGCAAGGTTAGCACAACTTTGCCTTTCCTTTATTCAAAGGGAGAGCAAATGCTTAATTTTTTGCTGATTCCGGGGGGGGGGGGCAAATGCCTCCTCTTGCCCCCCTCTGCGGACGCCTATGAAGGAGATGATCATCGCGAGTTAAGGGTTGATTCGGTCTTCGAGGTAGAATATTGCCGGGAGATTGATAAGCTTATTGCAGAATCTTACAGCAGAAAGAATAACGTTGACCCGCATTCGGCCGTTCGCGACCGACATCCCGTGAGACGTCGAAGGTGCGAAACGACGGGCGAGAACTTGGCACTTGATTCCCTTATCCCTCCTCCCGGTTCGTCGACGAGGTCGATCGACGACAGAGAGCGAGCGGCGCGACCGGAAACACATCCTCGACATTGCTTGTTCTCCAACTTGTTCTCCGTCCTCCTCGTAGGGCCTCGCGCCCTCGTCGCTGCTGTTCGTCGTCGAGCTCGACGCCGCGACTCACCGAGAAATCACCGCCGAGAGACAGATCTCGACTTCCACACTTCACTCCGACCACTGTGTTCACCACTATTACTACTATACTAGCACTGTACTACCAAATTTACTACTGTTATTACTGTTACCACTGTTACCACTACTACTATACTACCGCTCCTGTGCTCGTGAACGTGCACTCGGTGTCCCGGAGAACGGTGAACGGCTAACCTCTCAGCCGGGAAGCCCCGGAAGGGTACAGGGGGAGGGGAAGCTTTCGGAAATTCCAGAAGGCACGAATTCTCCCTTACAAAACTATATAGCATTAACCCGTAAGCACGCGCGTGGTCAAACTGACCCAGACGAATTATCTACCCAAAATATTTTACATGAAGAAATATTTTTAGAAATATATTTCTCTTTTAATTTCTCCAATGCTTTTTTGAAAATTATTATTTTATGTTTAAAACAAAAAAGTCTCACTTTATAATTATTTACAAATAAAAAAAAATTGTGTCTATATGTAAGAAATAAATAAATTAAAATGTCGGTCAAATTGACCACCACGCGAGCACTTAGGTAAAAAAAAAGTCACGCGAGCACTTACGGGTTAATCGTATCCGCGTGTGCACATTGCCCGGTAGCTTCACGGAACTCGCAAATCAACCCCGCGAAACATAAATCTCGGTCTCACAGCGATTCAGGGAAAGTCTTCGTTTTCTTTTTGAATTTCTCGTTTTGTTCTTTCGAATGGTAGCGAAGTACCTGCAGGCCAGGTACTGTAAACGTAAAGCGCGAACCCAGATCCATCGATGGACCCCCGCAATACTTGTGATTTATCTTTGTGTCTTTTTCTGTTCGTGTTTAGTATGGCTACTCTTGACGAGTTCAAGGGATAGCATTAGTTCTTGTTCTATGGTTACGTTGTCCATGTCCATGACCCCGCAACAATCGGGGGAGTTATCGTGTGCGTGCGACAGGACTCGCCGCATACCGTTTTGTGCTAATCGCAACTCGATCCGTTGTGAGAGAACCGTTGTCCGACATTTCTAACAACCGGTAGATATTTGATGTTGATTAAATGATGTTAATAGATGATACTCCGGTGATTGTCGTATGAATGAATTACATTAAATAATGGTAATTAAATACGATGAAAGTACAGAGGAGATGCTGCGACAATATGGAACCTTTTAAAAATCATCTTGTCATATTTTGTGACAGATTTTTAATCACGTTTTGGAAATATTATACAAATAAAGATATTTTTCGTAAATCGCTGTCGACTCCAAATCGAATATATAAGTACAGTTATGCCAGAGATAAAGTTTTAGAAAGTTTTAGAAGGTTTTAGAAAGTACTTTTTAAAATAATATTTATTGATCCATAGCTTTTTATCCACAAAATATCGTGATAGAAGAATTATCTTCATATTCAAACCTTATGAAACATCCTATATATTATATGAAAATGTTGATTAAATGATGTTAATAGACGATACTCTCTCCGGTGATTGTCGTATGAATGAATTACATTAAATAATGGTAATTAAATACGATGAAAGTACAGAGGAGATGCTGCGACAATATGGAACCTTTTAAAAATCATCTTGTCATATTTTGTGACAGATTTTTAATCACGTTTTGGAAATATTATACAAATAAAGATATTTTTCGTAAATCGCTGTCGACTCCAAATCGAATATACAGTTATGTCAGAGATAAAGTTTTAGAAAGTTTTAGAAGGTTTTAGAAAGTACTTTTTAAAATAATATTTATTGATCCATAGCTTTTTATCCACAAAATATCGTGATAGAAGAACTATCTTCATATTCAAACCTTAAGAAACATCCTATATATTATATGAGGATGTCCAAGTTTCTTTATCGTGAACATCATTAATTTTACTCGTTAGAGGTTCGACTCCGTTACTATTTGGCGAGAGGCTTTGTCTAGGCATAGCTAGAATCGTCGAGGGATCGGGAATCTGGGTTAGCTTTAGGGATTGCCATTGATCATCAGTCCGATGATAAAAAAGCAGCCGAAAGTAGCGAGATAAATTGGCACAATGTTGATAGGAGGTTGTTCTTGCGAAGAAATCGTCCATCCAAAAATTATGTTTCGTTCTCGGTTTATCACAGCTGAATTTAAATTCCTCGCAAATGCAGATTTCCATCTTCCGAATCGCCAATAACCTTAGAATGGCGCAGTCAGATTATTAATAGTCTGTTTAAAAAATAAAAGATTGTTTAAAAAATTATAAAACATTTTCGTGAAGTTTTTATTTAAAAAATCGCAAAAACGGATTTTGTTATGAAAAGCATAAAAGCAAACTTCAAGAGCAAAAAGCTTTTCAATTAAAAATGAGATTTTTCCATAAATATTCCAAACAATTACGGCCTTAATCGTCGTTTATCTGCACGTTTTTATTTCATATATTTTCGTCCGTCAAAAATATCGGGGAACATAAATCTCGCGATTCGAAAGATGCAAATCTGCATCGTCGATACCGTGACATCACAGACATTTTGGCAGCTAAGAGCAAACTTCCTGCGTTTCGAACTGCAAATCGCAAACTCCTTCTCCGGTCATCATTCTCCGGGAGTAAAATCTCCGAGCGTATTCCGTCGAATCCTGCTCAGGGCCCGACTCGGATCGTCGGCCAAATACATTTTTCTGCCGGCGCGGATCTGAGATTCGCTGGGTCGCGCGGCGTCTAAGTTTAACACGGCGAAGTCCCGGAAAATGGCTGCAACGCTATGAATAGCTTCCGTTCTCTGTAATTTCCTGCCCTCCGGCAGCTCTATTTATAATGATTTTGGATTTTCTGATGTTAGACGGCTCCTGCCGGTTTTATCCTGCGCTTTTGCCCGGCGTGCATCACTAACGCGCGAGAATCTTCAGGTTTTCTCGTTTCGATCGCGCGTCTCGTGAGTTCGACATGGTATCGAGCCGCCATATAGCGATCCACATTGTTTAATACTGGCACGAGTCGCCCGTGCTTAATACGTGTCTATTTATAAAGATTAAAATCAACCGCGTCTCGCAGAATGGATGAACGTTTTGGCGCCATCGTCCGCAGAGCTGGGTCGAAATTAAAGGGACGGCATAACTCCGAGGTTCATCCATATTTTTCAAACGAATGCACTTTAGATTAGTAGAGTAATTCGCACAATAATAATGCTATCTCGCCGAACAACGTAGCACTAATTTATCGGTTTCCTGGTTTAGAAAGTAGATTACAGCAATAACATTGCAATTGCAATAACGTTCTAATTGTCTTAAATCTTAAATTAACCCTTTAAGGCCCAGGCATTCCGTTTGAGTAAAATTTACGGTCAACGATCACGATAGTGGCTTGTTTAGCGAGAACGCCATTGTTTTACGAATTGAAATAGAGAATCTAGCTCTATATAAAACGGATCAAGAGTATTATACCGACGGAAACACTACTTTAGCAATACAAAATATTTGGGAAGAACTCAATGTGAATATACATAATTTATGTATATTGGGCCTTAAGCAGGCATGGCCGACCTACGGCCCGCGGGCCGGATCGGGCCCGCGGAGCAATTTCATCCGGCCCACGACGATATTTTGAAAAATAAAAAATTAAAGAAAAAAACTATAAAACTATTTTTATTAAAGTATAAATTTAACCTGGCTGAGGTAATATTTTTCGCAATAATTTCTTTACAGTTTTCGGGAAAGGGAAGATCTTATAGGTGCTTATTAGCATCAAATATTATTAAAATTCTGCTCGTTAAATGAACCAAAACCGCTAACGTAGTAAGAATATTTCTAATTAATCTATTTAGCCAGTTGTCGAATATTATTTACTTTGAATATAAATTTAACATTAAAAACAGTTTAATATTTCTGAGTACGGCCCGCGGAAAGTTTGAAAATTTTAAATGTGGCCCGCAAATCGAAAAAGGTTGGCCATACCTGCCCTAAAGGGTTAAGGTATTATTACGTATAATCGTATAGTTATAGCTGCGAGTATGACATAGCATTGACTGTGGTAGTATCGTGATTACAATTGTGACGACAACGGGAACATAAAAATTCGTGCTCGGCGTCGAATTTTTGGCACACGGAATTTCCTCCCGATCTGTCGGCGCGCCGCGAAAATCAGGAGCTGTTCAACTGCGAAGAATCGCGCGCGTAGGACGCCTTCCAGATTATCGTCCGTGACGATTATTAAGACGTTCCCGCCGCTCCGCGTTCTCGCGACTCGAGGGGCGAATCGGTGTTGCGTTACTCTGCCCTAATTTAGACGCACCGACGGCGCGACGCCGACGCCCACCGTCGGATTTTCGTCGACGAGAGAATTCATATACGCGCCCGCCGACGCCAGCACGCGGATACATCTGTGCAAGGCGTCATCTCCTTGCCGACGTACCGGATCACCGTGGAACACGTGTCAATATCGAGGCGATCCGCCTTAAAAAATTTCTGCTATAGAAAATTGTTTAACACTAAACACTGTAAAAAAAAGTATGTAAAATTACAGGACAAGTGTAAAAATTATATGTAAATAAGTGTAAAAGTATCATTATTTATAACGGAAACGTAACAAACTCATGTATTTTTACAACAATTATTATTGTGAAAATACGTGATTTTGTAAGTTTCCATCATAAATATAGTGAAGTAATATTACATCCTTTTTTTACAGTGAAGCTACCGACAATTTATATACAGAGTGTTTCCTAAGTAAGTAGACAACCTGAAGGGGATATTCCTTGGCTTATTTTAAGAAGAAAAGGTCCTATAAACATGTGTCCTAAACTGCTTCGTTTTAAAAATACAGGGTGTCAAAGTTGTGCAAAATGAAATGAAAATTTCGAAATTCTGGAGAACGTTTAAAGACATTTTATTCAAATTTGGTATGCGTTCTACATATGTGGTATTAAGAACTATTTTCCACCGATGAAACATTTTTAGATTCACCAGCGGCGTGCATATGGGTAATCATATTAAATTTTTTAATAAAAGAATAGTGCGCCATTGTTTTTTTCCAAGTTAAACAATTTTTTTTAATTCCGAACTAAAACTCTACGAAAACTGCCTCTTGTGTTTTCCAGAATTTCGAAATTTTTATTTTATTTTGCACAACTTTGACAACCTGTCTTTTTAAAACGAAGCAGTTTAGGACACATGTTTATAGGACCTCTTCTTCTTAAAATAAGTCAAGGAATATCCCCTTCAAGTTTGTCTACTTACTTAGGAAACCTGTATATCTATTTCTACCGATCCGGATTATATGTATAGAATAAGTCGTGAAGTCAATTGAGGAAAAGCGATAACATTGAATGCAGAATTTTTAATCAAAAGTTTAAAGACAGTTATTTGACCGGCGGTGGTAGTTTTGGTGTTAATCAAAAGTTTAAAAACGGTCATTTGACCGGCGGTGGTAGGTTTAGCGTTAATATGGATAACAGTCTCGGTAAACAGTTCCCGGTAGTCCGGAAATATCAGGACATATAAAAAGAATGTGTAGTCATGAGATAAAAGTCATCTACGTGAACGTAGATTAAAAAAGAACTCCCAAGTGGGCAGCGAAACGGTCATATTTTCTGCAAAGTCGCTCGTACATTATATATAAACTTCCAGTTTACCGTCTGCTTTGTCTTTTTATCAAAATCTGTATTTTTTATATATTTATAAGTAATGAAATTGGGCGGAAAGATATTTCCGGAGTAACATACGTTCTTCATGTCGGAGATCGAGACTGCCTCGAGTTGTTTAATATCTTACGCCGATGCACGTATTTAAAACGAACGTCTCGCAAGTCTATATCGGGATCTACGGGATAAATGATATCTGCGCTCTGGCGTCGTTTTACGACGACGTCTTTACGACCCGCCAGGAAAACGGAATGGTGACGAATGTTATGGGAATTTGGGCTTTTCTTGCGCGCGAGACGAGCTTTGGCTGTCCGACAAGTGTAGTTTATTACTACTTTAAAAGATCGCCACTTCTACACCCTCGGGGTAGACTAAAAAAATAAAAAGGGTCGGGACAAGGGTTCCATTATCAGTCTTTTTTATTGGAATGGTACGTCGCAAAAAAAACTACTCGGGAAATGTGATCCCTTCGGTTTTAAATTATTTCCAGTGGTATACATATATTCACAACAAATTTTCTCCATGCTATTTTTTGTAATATAAAAATAGAGACTATTGCTTCCTCACTGCCACTGCTCATTGTTTTTATACTGCCAAACGAAATAATTTATATTATACATTGCTGTTGTTTTATACATATTGTTTTATAAGTCTACGTGTTAATAATTTAAAAATACTTATAATATAATATAAAATTTCTTTATATATGAAGCAATAGTTACATTATATTTCTAATACTCTTCTCTTTTTTACAAAGTTCTCAGTCAGTTTATTACCTATTCACATATGTAGGTTAATAGTGACACTAATATTCAGATAAAATCTGGCAAGTCTAAATAAACGTGCATGCCGCGTCGTCGTTTTGATAACATGTGTCATTTCACGCGATTGCGAAGTAGGTAACTATAATAGAAGGGAGCTACTTTTATGAAAGAGAAGCGCAGGATTGTAACGATGACGTATTTCTGTTGTTTTTATTAACCGTGCGTAAGCGCGTGTCTGACATTCTAAAAGATGATCAGCGCTTGGGAATTCGCGGGGGCGATTACGAGTGCTTGGCTGTCAAGCTCTTGGAGCACCATTCTCAGATAACACGCGTGTTTTTGGCACGTCTCTTTTAAAACTTCTTTAAGACTTTGACCAAAAGATATCTTAAAGACGTTTTCAAGGCTTTCTTAAAGTTATCTTTTAGACATTTTTTAGAGCATGTATAACTATTTACATTGCCAGTTGTAATATTTATTCATTAAAATATATGTGATATGATCAATCTGGATGTAACATAGCATATAAAAATGATTGTTTTAAAGTCTGGTATTCTGATATTTTTTATTATTTCGGTGCCACAACGACACAATTAAGACGACGTTTTGCGGGAATGAGTTAATAAGAACAACGCGAAACAGGAGCTGGAATTATTTGATAAATCGGTACGTCAATGATTTAATACTTATATAACTTTGTTAATGAGATAAAAATTGATCGCTATCTATTATGTATAATATGTTCGTCTAATGTAAATGAAAGAAAAAGACAATAAAGTTCTTGTTTTTCAAATTAAAATGCTTATGATTTGTTTCACCTTGATCCTAATTATATTTTAATATTTTATCGATTTTCAAGAACTTGAATTTTCATGGTTTGAAATCCCGAACTTAAAATGCTGGAAATTCTTGTAGATCATAGAAAATTCTGGGCATTTTTAATAGTGCAATCTCCTACCGATTGTATTCTCCTGATACTTTGTCGATTTTTCCGAGATTTCTAATTTTTACAATCTGAAACATCGAATTCTCGGAAATGTAAAAAATTCTTGGAAATCTTGGAAAATTCTTGGAATTTTAGATAGAGCAACCTCCTTGTCAATTCTAATCTCCTAATACTTTGTCAACTCTTGAGGGTTTAAATTTTCTCGAAACTTAAAATTATATATGGGTATTTGAATGTGGAGGAATATGCTTATTCACATACACTGAGAAAAAAGCTGTTGCTTCAATTAAAGTGGTATCACGGGGTGCCAAAAACATAAGTAGTTCATTCAATTGTATTATTATTAGACCCAATGTCTGCATTTTTAAACCAATAATTCAATCATTGTTTTAATAATCCAAATATTGGGTCTATAATAATACAATTGAATGAACTACTTGTGTTTTTGGCACCCCGTGATACCACTTTAATTGAAGCAACAGCTTTTTTTCTCAGTGTATAGACAAGTATTTTGTAGCAATACAAATTTTATTAAATTTAAAAAAATTTCAAAATTTACATTATGCATATATTATTTATACATTATACATATATAATACATACATAAATCTTTTGTCTATTAACAAAAACGATATAATTCTCGACAAATAGATGTCAAATTTTTACAAAAATTATGTATACTTACTAAATTATTGACATATCGATTTATTAAGCAATTCTTAATTTTTCTTACTATTTATATACATGTATATTATTATCTAAATTGCGTTACCAATTACACACATCTAAAAACAATCCTAAATAAGAGATGTCTTAAAGATATCTTAAAACAATATATTAAATTATTAGATCATCTTCAATAATCTCGAGATTATCTCGTCTTACGATCTAAGAAAGAAAAATTCGGTTTATGTTAATATGGCCGGTTTATGTTAATATGCTGAAAAAATATAGAATTAACTGGAACTATAATTTAAATCCATCGGGTGGGACATTGAGGAGAATACACGAGCGGTACCACGACGGTCGCGGTTTAACAAAGAGGACAGACGCGGCAGTAGTAGGAGGGTGGTGTGGAAGCTCGAAGACGTCGGTGAGCACTGCTTGACGAATTTGGGAAACCTCATGACACGGATAAATTCCTGTCAAGATTCTGTGTGCGATACGAGTGGAATCACTCTGTGAATCGCGAGAGGCTCGAGGACTGAATGGTGGCTAATTGCCCTTGATTGATCACTAATGGCTCGAGGATTAGTGATCCTGACCCTTTGCCGGGCTCGAATTTGCAGACGGAAGCTAAAAAGCAGGACTATTTCCCGTGGGAGAAGGTGCCGCTTGTTCCGCGACCGTCGCTGGTGCCGGATCCGTTCACCGTCTGGAGCCGCAAGAAGCAGGACCCGCGCACGGAGTTCTATCAGTACGCCACTCTGCGGGACAAGGAAGGTGTAGTGCGTGGCAAGGACGTCTCCAAGGAGGATCATATTCGGCAGCTGGTGGACGGTGGCGCCGTTTCGAAGGTCGGTTTGGATGCCGCCGCCGAGCTAGCCACCCGCGGCCACGTCTTCGAAAAGGGCGTGCTCGCACGGCCGTCCACCAAGGTCAGGCACGCCAACACGCCTGCCACTGGACGCACCAAGATCCTGTTGGCTCTGCAGACGCCGTCCTGGTACCGATTCTAACGACGAGAAACGAGAAGGAAGGAAGAGAGATGACGAGGACGCTGTGTACCTCGTGAACACTCTTCAGGAGGATGAAATCAATATCGACATTTTTATGGGACATATATCTTACTTTTAGCATGAATTCCTCCGCGACAGAAATACAAAGCGGGAATTATTACATTATAGTTCGATGTCTTGATGTTAAATAAGAATTTTCTCTGATGATAATTGTGTAACGTTGTGCTTGTTATTTCTATTGTGCTGCAATTGATAGCAAATTAGCTCGTCAGACTTATTGTTAGTCTAAGCTAGTCAGGCCTTAGTCGATCGATTTTTACACGGAAGTTCTTTCTGTGGAATGTTAAATTTACTTGTAGGAGTTTCTCGGAAATAGGAAATTAGTATTTCATTTTTATGACGATTAGATTTTTTGGACGTAGCTAGAAGGGTGTCTTCACATTTAAATACTGGTCGTCGCAGTTTCGAGGCGATCGGTAACGATTTTTTCTCACCGATTGTTTGTAAAGAGAATAAAATGAGCAATATGAGAATATTAAAAATCCTCGACATTACTGGTCATTTTGCATTTCCGATTTGCGACTTCTGACGCGAGTTCACGACGCGAGAATTCTTGCAGTCGCGCTTTTCCATAAGAGAATTGACGCGCTGGAAAAAAAACGTTCCATGCATCTTTCGATCCTCTCGAAATCTCTGATAAATCACGAAACGACGATCCCGCTTCTCGGGAACTTTCTTTCGCAACCTAGTGTGTTAAACGACCACGCTAATAACAATTACAGTAAAACGCCCGTGGAACTTCGCGCTCTCTGCATTTCGTATCACGAATGTATTTCATTTCTTCATAATTACTCATAATTACTTGTTCAACGGACTTGTCAAACGGATTACTCGAATGGATCTTACTTTTTGTTAGCGTGAGCCGAGCCATAATTTATGCATGTATACGAGACAAATAAAGCTATATATATGATGTCACTCCACAGAGAGTTTATCAAGACTGTTTGTCGCAAGACTATGCAAACGAAACATCCCAGATTAATTAAACTCTCATTTAATTAATCCCTTCGTATCTAACGTAATCACGCGCGGTTGTACCATCGGTCTTGATTAAACCTTCTCCCTCTTCTTCCTCCATTATCATCAACTAAGCCAGATATAACATATATTTATTAAATGCTTAAACGTTGATCAGTCGACGTTTAAGGGTTTATTGAGATCTCGTGATCGCGAAAAATCATATTGACTTCTAATATCTTGATATATGTTTGAACGACGCCCTAACTTTTGACCCTTTTCGAGAGCAGTAACTTTTAATATCGCCTTGTATGACCACACTAAATTGTTTGACATTAATTTCCACAGTCGCGTCGCAGACCGCGCGACTGAGGCGATCTTACTTGCGAAAAGAAGTCCTCCGCAGAGGACAATGTTCCGCGACTACGGATGTGCAAGAACTTACCTCGGCTATTCATATCTCGCTATAAAATAGAAAAGAATCTCGCGAGTCTTCTGAAACTTCAGCGGAACAAAAAAAAACAACGTGCAGCTGAATTTGCAATTAAATTCTGTTTAGCTTCCCGATTCCGTTCGAATTAACGGAATGTCGGAGTATCGAAGTTAAATTCCCCCCCCCTCCCCTACGTGCCGAATTGCAATCGCGAGGACGTGTCCGACTAATCGAGCGACTTCGATTTAACCGTAATTAAGTTCAATGAAGCGTCAACGCAATCCGCCACGAAGTTTCGCGCTCGAAGAAGGTCGAAGAAGTTTCGGAACGGGACATCGAACGCACACGTGGCGGGACAGATGCGTGCAACATTCTCATTACACCTATACACCTGTCACGCCATCACACACATACACACACATTATGTATATCGATAATGTTACCTACGCGTTTCTTGGCAAGGGCCGCGTATCGTTGCCCAACGCTCGGCGTGTCCTGAATATTTCAGCAGGGAGACATTATTAATGCATATGTTACATACCGCTCCGCGTTTATAATTGGCCCGCACGTTGTGTGTCTACAGATAGATCGACATGTTATTATCGCGAACATGTCGCCGTGATCCATCATACTTCCGCCTCTGTGTATGAGTGACGAGAAAAAAAATCCCTCACGTGTCCTTCATTGTCGACTCCCACCTCTCGTGAGTCTCTTAACCCTTTGCACCGTATTCGTCGTCACGATTATGATGTTGACTATTATCCCAAAATCCCACCACGAGCGGTGAAATTAATTAATGCAAAATATATAAGTGTAATTAGTAGACCTGCGTTGTCTCAAGAAGACAAAGATGTTTTCCGCTTCCCGTTATCTCACCGGTTTCAAAATTAAAACGAGAAAATTAAAATTAAAATGAGAACTCTTCGCGTTCTCATTCTATACGAACTGGACACAATAGCTACGCGTATCTTTCATATACAGGGTGTTTCAGAATTGCACGGCATTATATTAGGGAAATATTTTCTAGGTCAAAATGAACAAAAAACTTTATCTAAACATGTGTCCTAAACTTGTTTATTAGTAAGATATTAAAGAGTAAAGATTATGTTTAACAGTAAAACATTTATAGCGTTTTCCACTGGGAAAACTAGTGCAACACTGGTGCACACTGAGTGCAATTTCATTGTTCTAATATAAAAATCAGTTCACATATTTTCAGTGTTTAATGTTCTACTGTGTTTAATTTGACAAATTTTTACCAGTAGAACATTAAATACTGAAAATATGTGACTTGATTTTCACATTGGAACAATGAAGTTGCACCAGTTTTCCCAGTGGAAAACGCTATTAAAGTATGTTTTCGAAGTGGTCTTCGTTTTGTTGAATGCAGCATTCAGCATGATGAATGTTTCTGTGGCACGCCTTATGGCATCAGGATTATTCCTGATAGTTGCTGCAGCTTCTATCATGCGATTTCATAATTTTTCTTGCGTGCCAATAGGTCTACAATCTACAATAAAAACTAAAGACTTATACAAATCTTCGAAGATATTTCAATACAAAATAGACAGAAAATGTGGTTTATGCACGATGGTGCACCAGCCCACTTTTCTCGCATTATTAATAACTATTTAAACGGCGGCCACTTCGAAAACACACTTTCAATGTTTTACTGTTAAACATAATCTTTACTCTTTAATATCTTACTAATAAACATGTTTGGGACATATGTTTATATAAACTTTTTTGTTCATTTTGACCTAGAAAATATTTCCCTAAAATAGTACCGTGCAATTCTGAAACATCCTGTATAATCAAAAGTAAACGTAATTAAAATTATGCCGGCAGTTCAAACTACGGACGGTGATGTGTCTATCCTGTTGGCGCGAAATGATACATATGCGAAATAATATAGCAAAGGGTTAATCGCGCTCGTAAGAGCCCAACGGGTTCCAGCGTCGGATCTCGCCAACTTTCTCCTTATCTGGCCGCGAGCCCAGCCGGCCATCTGGGCGACATTACCGGCCAAACTTCGTCCACGGAGATGAGAAACGACTTCGCGAATCTCTCCCTCTCAGAATAGATGAACTGGCAGCGCGAGTACGTTACTCCCCGCGCGGCGACGCGGGTTAATTATTCGCGAGTACCGCGAGTAGTTACGGACACCGTCGAGCCAGACGACGCAGCGATGCACCTGTTCGCCCACTTTCCACCTTCCACGTCTCTCGCCTCGCATGTCGCGCGCCTCTCTCGGCCGGAGAACAGGGCCAAATGATATTTTAGGAAGACAAGAGTGATCTTGTCGCGAAATGCATGAAAAAGAGAAAGAAAGCAGAAAGAAAGGAAAATTTCTAAAAAGACAATACGGCGAAAATTGTAGTTTTTACATGATGCAAGGTGTTCCACACTTAGTGGCCAATTTTTCATTCATACACGGAAAGAACGATTTTGCTGAAATATCTAAAAATTTGGTCAATACACGGAAAAAACGATAAGGTTGCCACAACCACAATAATAGTAACATTTGGTACAGCCACGTCCTGTGGTTGTCACATTCACATTAATGTGAA
>NJRP01000108.1:530862-542022 GCA_003063835.1 Aphaenogaster floridana | reverse complement strand
AAATATAACTGCACAATTGCATAATTCTTTTCAAAAGTAACTATGTATTTTCTTTACACCAATTGATTATTCTGTGCATAAAAGTATTAAAGTATGGTTATCAAAAAATGAATTGTTTACCAGATATTTTATATTTTATTTTGGCAATAAAATATAAAATATCTGGTAAACAATTCATTTTTTGATAACTAGTAACTTTTTGATAACTTTTTGATAACTAGATAACTTTTTGATAAATTTTTGATAACTAGATATAAAATATCTCGCAAACTATTGATTTTTTGATAACTCTGCCTTAATACTTTTATGTGCAGAATAACTCTAGAGGCATCATATTATATTTAAAAAATCATATAATTCCATTAAAAAAATCAAAAGTCACCTTCAAATTTCCGAAACGCCTCCACCTAGAAAAATTTCGTTTGATCTATCTTATGTCCTCCTCGAAGTCACAAAACTTTTGTATGAAACATTTTTCTCTAAAATACGTTGTTTTCGAGATATTTAGGTGGGTCAATTTAAAAAACTCACCCTGTATATATAATCGAAACGTCGATCAGTTGTTTAATTTGCCTGCGTCCGATAGCAATGTTTAACACATCTCGCGATGATCATAAATATGTAATTTGTTTTATGTTCGAATTTTATGATCTTTCTATATGTATAATCAACTATGTTTAATAGTACTCGTATTGCGTATCATCACATCAACAGGATGTTACGCAAAGTTTGTCGGTAATTCTGGAAAAAGCACTTGCGAAATAGATATAACGACGCTTTGCCGCTCTCACGCTAATTAATTTCACGCGTCTCGCATTAATTAATTTCAGATCTCGATGTTTACTAATTCTAAAGCGCTACCTCATCGCAGTAATATTCATCTTCATGGTGTCGCGCGTAATTCAAGGTAATGTAATGCACTGCTTAATCCCCGTTGCCACGTCTCTCGTTGACAGACCATCCTCATATGTTCAAAGCTTGCTAATATAATTACGCGTTGAAACCTTTCACGTGCAATCCGTTTGCGTGTCGATCATTTGGCATGTCGCTGCTCATCGCTGGAACGCATCGAATGCTACGCTTTGCTATTTTTAACTCTGTGGTGACGGCGTTTTATCAATGCGAAAAATAATAATATAAATTTTAAAAACTATTTATTTAATGTTAAAATAGATTGTAAATCTTTAAGATGGTACAATATAAAAGTCCCGTAAAATTTTTCATCTATGTAAAATATTGATTTATTTTTTAAATATTCGGATTATTGGATCCTTTTGATGATACTTTTTTTGTAAGAAAAGAATTTCTTCTTCCCTTAATAATTGGCTTCCAAGCAAAAGCTTGAGGAAGTTTATCATTTTGACTCTTTATCTTCAACAAAAACGTTTCTTGAATTAGGCAATTCTTTCCGTTTATTTTCTCCGTGTTCTTAAAAACTTACAAATTTACACTTACGCGTACATTTTAACCGTCACCGAAAGGGTAAACCGCTTGACGTCTTGGCTCGCAGCGAGATATCCGCTTTGCAGCTCGCTGCTGCCGGGCGAGCGCGATTAGTAAAAACGAGACGTTCGTTGCCTCCAGTTGAGGAGTATTCCTTATATGCCATACGTGGCACACAAGAGACTCGTCACCATAATTCACTCGCCGGTTCATCATGTGTACTACGCTGGCGCGATGGTACCGATAAGGGTGCGAGCGCGCGTGCGGCCCAGCATCCTCGCAGCTGAGCTCAACAGGATACGCGAACTGCCAAGACCGTCTTCCCGATCCTACATTGAAGAGTATCTAAATTCTCCATACAACACAGTAAGTCCGGCAGCTAGTCTAATATCACTCTCCCTCATTTTTTCTTTCTCTCTCTCTCTCTTTCTCTCTGATTTAACTAAGATCAGTTTAGCATCACATAAAAACGTACGGTAAGACTTCGTATATCGTCGCCATTGCTCACGGGGATCATCGTCGTCATCGACATCGTCATCATTTTTCATCAGAAAATCATTCGTTTGCGTCGGACATCACGAGCGGAATCGCGTCGTTGCGGATGGATCGAGGTGTTCATCCGTCTTTCACGACAGATCTCAGAAGTTGTAGCTAAAGATTTTTGAATCGTTTTCCACTTTATCTTTTTATTCGGTAAACAAATTGGATTTGAAAAATAAAAGAGCTAATACCGAGGCTAATACTATTGTCGATGATAAAACTCACATTTTTATTGCAATTTATTGTGATTATGAAATCCAATTTCTTCATTCAATGTAATTAATATGTTATCATAAAAATCTGGAATTAAGACATCAGATTATCATTATCAATCTATCTTTAGATACGTGGTAAAATTGCGAGCTTGAAAAATAGTTCGCGTTAGTCTACAATGATCAAACTCTGAATGCATGCGAGAAATTGATCGACTCGTTCATACAAGTAACGTTTCATAAGTATGTCTCTTCGCAGTTTTTCGACGATGAGGCGAGGGAGATTCGCGCGAGAGTGGATTCTCTTCTTCGGCGCGTCCATGTGTTCGTGCCAAGGGCAGTGGCAAGGTATCCGACGAAAATAAAATGGTGTGCAACTAATTACTCAATTAAATTAATTGAAGTCTAGCATTAAAATCATTTGAATCGATTTGCAATCATTACACGGAAAGAACGGTTTTGCTGAAGTATCTAAAAATTTAGTCAGATACACAGATCAGAAAATAATTATGCTGTATCATCCTAAATAATTATGTAGGACGCTCAAGCTGTTTGGTAGGATGTCAAAACTTTTTGCAGCATTGTCATTATGCTTTAGCGTCCTACATAATTATTTTGAATAGTCCAATGTAATTATTTTTAGATCTGTATCTGGCTAAATTTTTAGATATTTCAGTAAAATCGTTCTTTCCGTGTAGAAAAAGGAAATTGCGCCTTCAACTCCTTACGCTAAATAAATCAATCGATATCCTGAAGTAATCAAGATAATTCTGCGACTCGGAGATGAAAGTACAAATATTCTAAATCACGAGTTAAGCGAATACTCTTCGCGAATTCTTTTCGGCGATTTACGCTTTGAAGTTCCAATCCAAGTCACAGAATAGTAATCGTCGCTTTCGCGCCAGAATAATCAGTGGTCTTCTCGCGATTTCCAGCGACTTCATCGAGGAGATAGTGCCGGAACGTATGCGCAGCCACGACTACGTTCACCGGTTGCTCACCGGCCGCAGCAATGCAAAGAAGCAGGTCGAACATCTGAACTGGTACGAGGTGCCCGACCGGGGCGCCTTCGGCACTCTGTCGTGCGTCAAGTACGTCGCCGGCAAGCCGCAGTCTGTCAGGAAGCCCTACTTCAAGGTCGCGGATCTCCGACCGGCCGACATCCGCAACGACGTCAACTTCCTCAGCTACTACAGCAAGAACCGTCAGGCGGCCGCGACTGCCTGTGAGTAATCCGTCACAGTGACGAAGACGACGACGACGATGACGACGATGACGACGAAGACGGGGACCGTGTCGCGATCCGCACTTCAACCTCGAAGAGATCTGCTCTTCGAGAATGAAATGTTGTTCGAGAACGGTCCCATTTTGACGATGTTACACATGGTGATCCGTACACGAAGCACGTAGTTAGAGGCACGAGACTGACGAGAACGAAGCGAAGGATTCTTCAAAGAAGAATCGCACAATAATTTTTATTTTTATTTCTAATTATGACCTAATTTATCTCATTTTCGAATAGCGCACTAAAATTGGTTTTTTTCCACAAAATTGCAACTCGTGATAATGTTTTTGTAAATAGACGCTATTGATATATCTTCGTTGAGAAACATCGAGGTGATTAATTTCGCAGAATTTCGCGTTATTTTTGTAGAGAGATACATTAATTTAAAAAACGAGCTCTTTTGAAAAAAAAATTTACGCTACGTTCTCGCGACTCGGGACACGATTTTTGAATAGATTTGGAAAAATAAAAGACGGCCCCACGACGCCGTTGTGTGCAACTCTCTTTTTGTCAATTTTTTTTCGTTCCACCGCCCTCGCCCCCCCCGCCCTCTCGTTTCTCTACTTTTTTTTTCATCCCTTTTCTTGGATTGGCTGGCACCTCTGGTTTACACTGTCTGAAAACTTTTGTTTGTGCTAGCGAGCACGTGTGTTATTCTGGTATTTTTGGTGTTTTATTGTTGGTCACACAACAATTGGTCTTTCTTTTTGTACGTCTTTTTTTGTCGTGGCTGCATTACTGTTCGATAGTATTGTGTCTAATCGTACAACAGCAACGTATACACTTACCCCCCCCCCCCCACGTACCCCGCATCCGTTTTTGATAACCACCCTCCGTCATGCGATATCGTGACACAGCGCGTTTTTATTATTATTATTATTAAACTTCTGTGAAAAAAAACGTGCGACTGAATCGATCTTCGTGATAAGAGCATAAATGTTAATTTCGGTTATTATTAAATCTTCTCTTTTTTCCAGGCAAACTGTAACAAAGTAAAAATAAATCGTATATTTTCATCAAGTTTGGCACAAAATTTTGCTCGAAAAAATTGTTTTTTTTTCTACTTATTCGTAAAAAGATCGAGTCTATATATGCTCTTTTCCGGGATGATTGATTCAATCATCGGCTATATCGGTGAGACCGATCCATCGATTCGGCGAGACGGTTCGCAACCTTTTTTACGAACCAACGGACGTATTCGCTATTTTTTGTTGCGGTAACCGGAAAACACAGCGAAAACGACATAGTGACCAAAAACGAAAACCATGAGCCAAATCAAAAGAAACGAAGGAACGAGAGAGAGCAAGACATTTACACGACGGGGACTCCAGGCGGAACACCAGGGGACCGGGATCACGCGCCAAAAGCAGAAAATTTTGCGGCGCTCGCGGATAAGAGCAAAAATGACAGAGAGGAAGCAGTGCGGCTTTTTTGAACGTTTCAGGCAAGGGTTGGAGGGAGAAGGTGCCGGAGCTGTACCAGAAGCCGAGCAAGAACAGCGAAGAAGAGGCGGAACAGATGGGGGCCGCCGCCGAGGAGTGACTTCGACCTCGTCGTTCATCATCATACGAACTGTGGCCGATACCGTCCGCTTTTTGCGTTCCGGAAGTGGCGTGTCCGCGCGCGAAAAGATAGTACGACAGGCATCGTGCGACACGCGGAGGCTGCAGGATTGCAAACCGAAAGCGAATTCTTTACCTTCTTTTTATGACAAGAATTTATTCTTTTTTTTAAGAATTCTTTTTTTTAAGAATTTATTTTTTTTTTAAGCGAGCCTTACGTCAATGAGGTTTGAATTATTAAAGTATATAAAAACGAAAGACTCGATAAAATTGTTAGAACGAATTCTAAACTAGCAAAAAATCTATGAAGAAGTAATGATGAAGAAAAGAATAGAGGGAATTGTGTTCAAAACGAGAAACTAGATTATATGAATATTATTACAATCTCGTGTGGGATTTAATTGAATTGTATAAACTTTCATTTCCAAAATAAAATATCATTTTCTGGAAGAAAATTTTTGCAAGAGCTGTGCAAGTACGCAAAGTTTTTCGCCGCAGATGGAATAACTTTATAGAAATTTAATATCAGCTGAAGTTTCATTCTCATTTTTAATTTTATTACGGCAATTGAGGGACAGGTAGAGTTTGCACATTTCAGTTTTAAAATTCTATCTCTTTCAGATTTTTAAATACAGTTTTATATTCGGTTCGCAAGCCTGGCAAAAATCCTCTTCGAATGAAATTATTTTACTGCGCGCGGCTATCGGGGGTAGTCACGATCGAAAAAATCTAATATCCGTCTCCACTTTTTTATTTTTCCTTTCTTCTATTCCGGTCGTGTGCCCGTTGCTTCATTAAAGTCTAATGTGCCGATATTCGCAATAATCATAGAACGTGCTGTATTTTCCGAGCATTCTTCATTCAATTTTTACTCGATGGACTTTAATGAAATTGCGACGGTCGTGTAAAATTGTCGTGACTACCGAAACGATCGTGCTCGATCGATGCGATCTACGAAGTGAAACGAACACGAGAGGGACAACAGAGTGCGAGAAAGAGGCAGGAGAGAAGGGAGTCGATTAAATTGATGCAACAAAAAAACCGCGAGACCTGCGCGCGTTCATTAAAAAAAGAAAAACGGAAATAAAAATGTAGACACTAACCCGATGTTGCACGTATTGCATCATGATGTTCGTTACTGTTTCGATTTTGTAAATCCTGTTTTGTTCGTGCTTGCGAGATAGCAAAAAAAAAACATGAATAAAATAATAATGTCCAATGGAAGCGAGAGTCTCCAAGTCAATTACTTTACTTTGCACGAGAGAGAGAGAGAGACAGAGAGAAAAAAAATAATGGAAACGTAGGCGAGCTGCGTAACGAATAAAATGCACTATTTCCGAGGTAAGCTTCTTCGTGTGCTTCGTAGTTTAACCAACGACGTCCTATTTTGCCTCTGAAAGCCACTATTTGTGGAATCGATTAAAATTCGCTTTAAAAAAACGAATTATCCTGAATAATTGTTTCAATACATCTTAAAAATTTAATTTCAGTTTAAAAAATGCATTTCTTTGGACATAGAAAAATGTAGATTTTAATAAAAATTATTTCAATGCATTTATCATTATTTTCTTCGAACTCCTTAATTTCTGACGCAACACGTAATTTAATGTAATGGTATATAAATCTACGTTAGTAATATACACATTTGAAAAAGACTGAAACATAAAAAGTTACTTAACTGTATAATCTGATTGTAAAATATCCAATTATTAGTATTTCAGAGACAAAAATCTGACAAATCAATCGCTAGATGTGACCGAGTGTGATCTCTAATCGGACGTCACGCTAATCGAACCGTGACGGCCAGTGAATCATCTTCACGAGAAAAGACGAGAATTACGATCTCATTTATTGCCGACCTCATTGACGATAAGACATCGACGTATGCGATACTTTCGCGTCATCGAAAATGAGCTCGATGATTCATCCTTAATCCTCAGAATGCTTCCATCGTTAATGGCTAATATTTATTATAATTTATTTCTCTTTTTTTATTCATACGTCGCATATCGCCGTATATGTACATAAAATCGCGTACTTCTATTTTACATGATCTGTAATTAACTAATGAACATGCCTCATCAATTGCTTTTTACATCCATGTTGTATGTAATCATAGTAATGTATGTAATCATAGTAATCGCTTTCTAACGTCACGTTCTCTGCGAAGCTTTTATCGCTTCCTTGGGTTTACGTCACGAGCTTCAAAAGAATCCTTTGTCGCTAATCGATCCTTTATGTTTCATGTACCCCACAGCTCCCGGTCAGCCAATGACAGAACGAGAGATGCGAAAGGGTCAGTAGGCACACAAGAAGTAATCCTTTTCGAGATATAACAAAAAAGTAAAGTCCAGTATAGAAAAAGTGGCAATCGTGGGGACGTTTTTACAGAGGAATAAATTTTATGTCATATGAATCACGTAAATACAGGATACGATCCATACGTTAGAACCTTATATAAGCATATAAAATTCCATATCTTCATATTTTCTACATATTAATATTTCTCTTCTTGAAATTGGCGAGAATACGAAAATATAAAATATTTCGATACAATATAAACTTACATTATTAATTTTTATAACAAAATTATTTAACATTTCTATAAATATCATTAACATTGTGGAGATATATGTAAATATATCTAAATTATAAAAATTCTTTATTATTTATAAATATTTGTAAAATAGCATACTATAAATAATTTATTTCTTTTAGTTGTATTAAAATATATATTAAAATTTCCAGATAATTAATTCAACGACTTTATGATAAATTCGTCAATAAAATTAAACTACTCTTGAAATCGCCTAGAATTTGAAGAATTAATCATAATTATATGTTTTCATAATTGAGTGACGTTTTACTGTGCCCTTTTTGTATCTCCCATCTAACGTCTTCTCACAATTTTTAGTACGGGCATTAGGCTACGACTCGACGGCCCAGAAACAAAAATGTAAGTCTCCATATAAAATGGCAAAATCCAGATTAATTCCCTTGTGTGTCATTTGTCGTTCACGTTCACCCTGTACACGTCGTAGCTCCCGCTCCAGAGTCGGAAGCGAAGGCAGAGAAGAAAGCGAAAAAGAAGCCAGAGCCGGAGAAAGAACCAGAACCGGTACGCGAACCGGAACCCGAGCCGGTAAGAGAACCTGAACCGATATCAGAACCTGAACCGGTATCCGAACCTGCGAAAGAACCGGAACCGGTTGCGGAATCTGTGAAACCATCGAAACCGGTGAAGGGATCGAAAGCGGCGAAATCGGCAAAATCCGCGAAAACGGTCGAACCTAAAGCGGAACCCGTGAAAGAACCAGAAACTGTAAAGGAACCGGAGCCTGTAAACGAGCCCGAGCCCGTGCAGGAGCCAGAACCGGTAAAAGAATCAGAGCCGGAACCAATAGCGGAACCAGAACCGCCGGCGGAACCGGTCGCGGAGGACGCACCGACCGAAAGTGCGGAGGCCGTAAGTGACGAAGCTAAGGAAGAAAAGGGTACGTTGATATCTTGGTCGATACTGCGGGCCGGAAGTATTCCATTTCGGCGACCGGAAACGAGCCTGTCACGCGAACGGTGGATACCTTTTGGTATCGGTGGGAGTAGGCAGAGGGTCGATCGTCGGTTTGTGTCGTTGTTAACAGCATCTCTCGTATCGATCGCACGAGGATGAATGTGTCTAGTCTAGATAGCGTCCAGTGTCTCTCTCGCCCGTTTTCGTGATAAATGTCTTCCTCGTAAAAATGGCGTCGAGATTGCCTCGCCAAGTGTCTCCTGTTTTCGTAACAATTCTATCCTTTATTGTATTTTACGCAAGATAATGTCAATATTAGAAGCAGGGTTAGTCGCGATGGATAAACGTCCGTATTCACGATAGTATTTTTAATGCACCTTCGAATGTGAAGCTGGTTCTAATTTCGGAGCTCTATATGAAGACCATCTATTCAATAGCATCAATTTTAATTCACATTAAAGGAAGATTGTGAAATCAATGCGAATATTAATATTAATTGCACTTCGGTACAATTAACCAAGCCTTTAATAAAATGGCTAGATTAATATTAATTTTATATTAATATTTGAATATTCGTTGAGATATTTTTAATTTTGTTTATTCGACAGGTCACAATTGGCAAACGTAAGATGAATAAGATTGCAGCGTCACTTTTAGCATTAAATATGCATCGTGAATTTCCGGTATGAAATCTTATCTTCGTCATCGATATTCTAACTTTAACTACGTTGCAGTGAAACAAGACAAGGAAGATGCTATAAAGAGGGCCGAGGAGTACCTTGCTAAAGCAGCTCGGGAAGCGCAGTAAGTGATTTTCGTTTAAGAGCGATACGCGCCAACAGAACAAGCCAATCGCGCGAAAATAATCACCCGATATATAAACGCGATCGTTTTGCGTAACATTAGTATTGAACTCGGCCAAATAACCCGTTATATGACCCGCGACAATCGACTCGCCAAATAACTGACCTTCGCTCGCTGTTCGAAAACGCATGACTCGATATAGTAATCAATTAGTAAGAATATTTAATTTTTACGTAATAAGGCCTGCAAATTTTAAACGTAAAGAATGATAAAATATCTATTATCTATTATTTCTAAAATGTTAATAAATAAATATAGACCTATATGTGACTAACATATAGTATATAGATATAAAGGCTATTTTCGGTCGAGCTGGATCTTTTTAGTCTAATAATATTTTATTACGTGAATTTATATATATTTCATAGCTCAGCCAACTACGCCGATTACTTTTCGGTCTTGAAAAGCATTCTTCTTATTGTTAGTTAAAGCTGGAAATAGTTGGAAATAGATCCAGCCTGGCTGAAAATAATCTTTATATCTATATATTATTTCTAAATAATATATAATAAAATAAATGTACAGTGCTGTTTTTTAATTCTAAGCGGATTAATAATATTAGTATATCGGTGATGAAGATAATTTTAGATGCAACAAAAGAATTTTATATAAATTTTCAACAGAAAACTTTCCTGTGAAAAATATTCGTATCCACGTGGTTTATAGTTTTATCTTGCGAGATATGCGAGAAATGCGCATCGAAAAATCTGGAATGCGAGCTTCATTAAAACTTGATGGATAGCTTTCCTCCTACGCACATACACACCGATGTATTCTCCTAGTTACTCCAAATATTATAATTCGTGGTTTTGTCTCATAATATCTCACATGAATTTTATTCTAAACGTCGTCGCGTGTCGCATAAGTTTGAGACGAGAAATTTAGAACGTTGAGATGAGGAACAAGATTGCGGATTTAAGACTCTCGAATTAGTATTTCATGAAAAAATTCACAAATCGATAATTAATAGCAAAATAGATATGGGAGTATTTTTAATCCTCCTTTATCCACTTTTAGTTCATTTAGATTTCAAATTCTTATAAAGCGCAACTTTTCTTCCTTTATAAACGGTTTTTATTTTTATTTATGGCGCTCGCCTGCTTGTCGCATCCAGGCAATTTCGCCAATTGCGAATAACTTTGTTTTGAAGATCAGAAGAGGAGAGGCGGAAGGCCGCGGAGGAGGAACGCCTGCAGCTCGAGATGGAGGAGAGGAAAGCGTGGGAGGCACTGCAGCTTGCGCAGGAACGGAAAGCCGAGCTTAGCCAGATACTGGAAATCGAGCAGCAGGAAGCCGAGAGGAAGGCGGAAGAGGCAAAGTTACAAGCTGAGCGCGAGGAAGTGGAGAGAATAGAAGAAGGGGAAAGGTAAGCTCGTTACTTGGAACAAAGCTTCCGCTTTTTTTTAGTGATTCACGAATCTTGCTTGACAAAAAAAGTTCGCGCACATAAAGCAAACTTTTATTTGGATACCGACTATCGATAGAGAATAACTCAAACGAAGAGAAAGAATATTTATATATACAATTAATTATTAATAACTAATATGTAGTACAATTAAGATTATACAACTTCTAAGTAAAATTATTGCAGAATATATACAAAATTCAGATAAAATAATTGCATGAATATTAATATAACTTATGGAGCATTCTGAATACTGATAAAAAATATAACTATATAATTTATCCGGTAATTAATATTTATGTATATCGTATTTGCAGAGTTGGGAAGTAACGCGTTAC
>NJRP01000108.1:512973-526953 GCA_003063835.1 Aphaenogaster floridana | reverse complement strand
TTTTATAACCAAGCCTTTCTTTCAGTGTAGTAAATCCCAGGCTCGTAAACCATCTCGCATTTTCTCGCGGCGTGTCTCGCGGATATTTCTCGTGGTGTAAACACGCGGTCGAGCGTTTCGGTCGCCGGTCGAGGGTGATCAACTCAAGTGGGCCAAGCCGCCGCTTGACTCGAAGGGAGACCCCGAATGACGGGCGGCTGCAAAGCAAAAACGAGGTTGAATATGTGTGCCAACGTGCCCGCCCAATGCTAAGCCCAAACAGTGACTCGCTTGGCTATAGACGTGTGCAAGCTGTGCGTCCACTGTCATCGCGCAGAACCGTGCCAGTAATATTGCGCTTCTTACGTCGACCCCCGGTTCTGCATATGCATGCGCGCACGTGTGTACGAGCGCGGACCGAGCGAGGCAAAACGCCGCGCCGCTGCACTGGAACGAAATTATTTATAATCGAGACGCTTCCATCGCGCGGCGCGCTTAATCAATGCGCGCAAAAAGCGCACCCCCTCTCCACCCCCGCTGAATTAACAGACTCTAAAACCGGCGTTGCGTCAACCGGCAAACCGCCCGGAGCTTTTTACGAACCGTATCCGCTGCGCGGAAAGAGACGGTCGGCGATATCGTATATTAGGTCGTCGCGTATCTACCCCGGAGGATGTCGGAAGATTGCGTTTTGCGGTTTTCAATCGGGCCGGTCATATCGGAAGTTAAGCCTTATCTCGCTTTCAAACCGTCACTTTTATTACGGTCATTTCTTGCCGTTTAATTTTATTAATTTCTTTCAGCAATAGGAATATCCATGATGCTACACGGTTGGAAAATTTGTGTACTTTTACGAAAAAATTTGCTGGTTAAAGTTTTTGTGTTAAGTAATCAACACATTCATATATGTAAATTTAACACATGTCTGCTTTAGTTAACTGAACTTACACCGAAAGAACGATAAGGTTGCCACAACCACAATAATAGTAATATTTGGTTCAGCCACGTCCTGTGGTTGTCACATTCACATTGTTTTGTGTACTGCATCTATATATGTTTGCCTCAACATTCACTATGTTTGCTGTACCAAATGCATATAGTTGCCTTCACATAAATGTGAATGTGACAACCACAGGACGTGGCTGTACCAAATATTACTATTATTGTGGTTGTGGCAACCTTATCATTTTTTCCGTATAACAAATATAAAATGTAAAATTATTATAATGATTTTAAAAATATGTTAAAGTAATACAATTTGCACGTATTAATGTGTTAAAATTTACAGAAAAAGAATGTTGAATTTACTCTAATTGAAGTGAGGACGACTGCGTGTTACTTATTACCATTCTTAAAATGAAAAGGACATTTCTTATATGTTAATTTCATCATAAAAGTTATTAATTGTACATACAATTAAGTTTAAATTACAATCAAAATTACATTTCTTTTTTGTTGAAATATTAACATGATATAAGTGTTACTATTTAACACATCTATATTATGTTAAATTAACACAAAAATTTAAGTGAACCGTTTGGGACATGTGATTTATGTTAAATTTAACACAAATTTTCTAACTGTGTACACTGAAAAAAAAAATCTGATTGCATTAATTGGAATTTTGTTAGATTCAACCAGTTGAAAAAAACAAATCAGAATTCTTTTAGGAATTACCAGATGAGCGTGATTAATTTTTTCCTGTTAAATATACCAGAATTTCTTGTTAATGTCCGCCCAACTCGCACAATAATAAAACTGCTAAAGTGCGCTGCGGGTAACGTTAACCAGAATTCGGGTTGCACGTTCCTTTGTAACTAGAAGTTTTATTAATCCAACTGGAAAATACTAATCAAATCCATATAGTTAAGTCTATCAAACGTTCTAGTTACAAAAAATTGAGTCCCATCACGACAACCAGAAATTCTGTTTCGTCTCACCAGAATGCATTCTATCAGATATGTCTTGTTCATGTAATCAGACCATTTTTCTCAGTGTACGAGTACAAGTTCGCGTATATAAACTTGCGGGCGCATCGACCGATCCCTCGACAAATAATTCGAAACACCAAGCTGGCCTAATTGTTCCTTTTATTACGGTCATTTCTTGCCATTTAATGTTATTAATTTCTTTCAGCGATAGGAATATCCTGATGCTACGAATGCAAGTTTGCGTATCGAAATATAAATTTGCGGGCGCACCGACCGATCCTTCGGCAAATAATTCCAAACACCAAGCTGACCTAATTCATCGCGAAGTTATTAACTCGGCGGTCGGTTCTAAAAGTCATTCAGCTGGGAAACAGCAATAAGACGAATTTCGTTATCGTGCTAATCCTTTGACGTGATTAACTAGAGTCGAGCGACGGTTTCCCTTCTTTTTGTATCTCTCCGTATATAACAGCCTTGATGTCTGATATCGTTAAGCTCGGACTCATTAATCTGGACGAAACCTCGTGGGTGTACAGAATGACGTCGTGAATCACTTTCGCCCTTTCAAAATATGACATTATAGATGCCAAAGGTAAAAAGTGATACAATTACAGACTAAAATATTCATACCATATTTTTATTGATAAATTTTCATAGTCAGTAAGATGTTTGTTGCCAACCACTGTTTTGTTTATTTGACTTAGATTCAAGCTTGATAAGGACCACACACAATGGTCGAAACGTCGCATATACTGTACATATAATATCAAATAAAGATTGCCAGTTGTGTCGGTCTTAACCCTTTAAAGCAAACATTTTTTCTTTCAAACGATTTTTATGAAACTTGGTATATTCAGGAGTTTTTTGGGACGCTGATACTAAATCTGAGGTAAAAAATTTAAAATTCAAAATGGTGGATCCAACATGGGGGTTAAAATTTTAAAAAATTTTGAATCGTTGTAAAATTTTGTCGTTACGGGTTTTTATTTCGAAATTTAAATTGGTCTATACAATATAATGAGTTCGAATTGAAAGAAATTGATCGATTTTCACAGAAATTGAAAAGGGTTGTTTGGGCGCTGATTTTGAAAATGCGATTTGAAATTCAAAATTCAAATCAGATCTGATTAGGCATGATACGTAATATTTGATGTCCTAGTAACCGAAAAATTTATTTATAATCGTCATAATACATTAGGAAGTATGTAAAAGAGGTAAAAAAGCGAATATAAAAAGGTGGCATTGTACAATGCCACCGTGCCGCAAGGAGTTAAATATTTCCGTGCTAAAATATTCATGTATCGCTATACTCTTTTTTCATGTACGCATTTTTATTATTATGCAATGGACTTAAAACACGTTGAATACGACGCGATCAAGTTGCATCTACTTTCTTGAGGGCATTTATTGCGCCCTTCAATCTTTGCGAGGACTTGCGTAACTTTGACGTCTTCGGGAGTCGATAACGCGAGGAACAATGACATGCGACGACGACGACGACGACGGGGTCGTGCGAGTTGCGTCATTACCCCGAGATCGAACGTGCGGTTTCCTTTGGAAGTCGAGAGGAAAAGGGGGAAGAGGAGGAAAAGCGTGGGCGGATAAACCGCCAGCTGCCATAATCGCGCGATTCACGACTGTGCAGTTCGCCAGCAAACGAGCGGTTTTCTTTCTTCCCGTCGGGGAAAACACGATGATTGCCATCCACAATTGCCGTGTTTTGCGATCGCGGGCGACGGTCAAGGGTAATGATTGTGGCCTCCTATCAAACCACGACGATTTATACGGCGGCCAAGAAATCCTTGCCGATTATATCTAGGTTTCTCTGCGATAAAGAATCGCCAGAGAGAGAATCCGTAAGACCGGGCGAGCAGTCGATATTTCAGCCGGAAATTTGCTCTGATTATGTAGGCCGTGCTCTTACATCTGCATTATTACGTCTTGTGGTAGACGATCTTATTTAAGCTTCGCTCGGCGCGTATTTTTTCGCGGTCGATACCGTGCTTAGGTTCTACATTTCCGGCAAGCACATTAATATTCAGTATTTTGTTAATTATTAACGATATTTTAATCCTCATTATATAAAGAACGGTCCCGTCAAGTAAATGATTAATTTATTTTGTACGTGAAATTTTTTAAACGTAATATACTAAAATAAAAACTGATATTTATAATTCTTTCTAAACTCCAGACAAACATACGACTTAAAAATAAGTTTTTATAAATTAAGAATAAGTTTTCACAAATACACATAAAAAAGAAATCTAATTTTATTTAAGTTTAAAAAATTTCAATTTATAATAAATCATATTTATATTAAATTTACGTTAAATTTTATTTAAATCAACTTTATGTTACTTAAACAAGATATACTTGATAAAAGTATTTTTGATAAGTATATAATTAATTCACGTTCAAATTTTGCAAAAACTAAGTACATTATTTTAATTAAATATTAAAAATTAAGTAGACTCCCCATATTATTGAGATTAATTTTCCATATTTCACGACTGTAAAATACGTGTTTCTTCAACAGAGAACACCGTGTAATGCGCTGAATGAAAAAAAGTAAGAGAAGACAGCCGTATGTCATCGTCAAACGAATAATCGCCCTAAACGTCCGCGCCGCGAGCGTCATAATTTTCGGAAGTGAGCTCCAAGATTAGCGGCTATTGACGTCACTCGTCGCGACAATAAAAAGAGGAACTGGCGCGAGCGTCGTGTACATATCACTGACAACAAATCGCCGCGATAGCGAACTGCGGATGTAAACTGCGCCCGAAAACCTCCGCTCTTAATTTTAGCAGCAGATTGACGCGATTGTTATCGCTTTGATTCGAACAACGCTCGCCATAATATAATTACTTACATTAATGTACTCTTCCTTTTTCAAAATTCTTCATAATTTGATCAATTCACTTAATTCATTAATTTTTCCTTCATTATTTCTCTTGTTCTACTTACTAATTAATTCATTTGGTGGAAGTAACGCGAATTCATTCATCTATTCTTTATTATAATTTAGTACAAAAGAGGACTCAAATTAGAGTCGAAACGTTTATTTTGTATTTGTATATATTCATATTGTACATTTAATAAATAAATGATTTGTTTCGCCTCGACAACGGCGTTGGCTCACACTGAGAGAAAAATTTATGATATTTGTGACTATAATTATATTGTAAATAATTATGGTTAGGTCCACCATTTTTATAGTTATTACTGCTATAATGTTAGTAATAATAACAAAAGAATAGTTACAAATACCATAATTTAACTATAATTATTATAGTTAAAAAAGGTTCCAACTATAATGATTAATAATAATTAACTATAATAATTATAGTTAAATTATGGTTTTTGTAACTATTTCTTTGTTATTATTACTAACATTATAGCAGTAATAACTATAAAAATGGTGCACCTAATCATAATTATTTACAATTTAATTATAGTCATGAATATCATAAATTTTTCTTTCAGTGCACATTGGCTTTTATTGAATCGTCTTTGATTTTACATCTGAGAGCCTTACTATCATTAATATTTAGGTATAATTTTCTCTTCGCATGTTAAATATTTCTTACTGTAAAGAAGAAAAGACCACATATTTGTATATCAATACGTTCCCTCGGGCCCTGAGAGTTACAAAATGTAACGAAATATTCGCGTCCCAACATGGTTTAACATAGTAATATACATAACTATTTAATTTAATTTCCGTCTATGGTATGACCAGCTTTCAGCGTATTATAATAGAGTTCATTAAGTGGATTTAGTTATGAAAGGACCCTAAAGGGACAAGGATATCTCACCGTTCTATAGGACGATGATGATCCTACTCGTTAGTCTCGGCGAAGTATTGTGTTTACGCAAGTATTGTACGACACAACGAGTGACTTATTCTCTCCTGAGAACAGATAAAAGAGATAGTCGATGTTACCGTTAATATTTCACTCGGTTCCTCGTTTCATAATTTACAGATCGCACGATTTTTGCGTCAACACTCAATCGATACTCCAAGTACTAAAATAATCTCTATCGTAGCTCTCTTGTAAATTTTGCGCTGAGAGAGCAAGAGAGAATAGAAGACAGAGTAACTACGAAACGACGAATTCGTGTTAGAAACATTTTATGTCGTCAAGCAGAGTCAAACATAGATACTTTCTATGCTCCTGTCAGTTCTCGGCTTGACGTGGATATATCTATTGTATTTTTTTTCTGTCCCTTTGAAGCGGTTTACCCGCACTTTACAAATTTCAGTCGATCGTGTATTCTCTTTACGAGAGCTCCTTTACGTAATATTCACGTCGCACCGGACTGCCGTTTATCTCTTGAGCTTCCAGTAGATTTTTCAACATTTTCTTCGACAGGCGTCTACGACTTTCGATCCGAACGTATATTTCATTCCTTCATGCGCCGCCAATATAACTTCTCTTGCGTCACATCCATCATTATTGCATGTCAAAACCTATCTCCGCGATGCTGTTTGTAAGTTCGGACGCACTCGCGCGAGCTAGTTGTTAAAAACTAATTTATGCGATCGTATTATATTTATATTTTTTAATACTTTTCAAAAACTATTCTTATATCGTTTTATTATTAATAAATTACAGACGCCGCTCGTGCAAGCCAATTAAACTTTCGAAATCATTTTTCCCCGTCGGGTACGATTCTCGCTATTTCCAACTCGTCAAACACGCGTACATCTTTTTCTTAACGAGCTCATTTCTAAAAGATTCCCGTCGGCAGTTAAATGTCTAGACCAGCGGGATCCCTGCGATGTCGCAGTCGACGAATTTAATGGGGGACGATTCGACGACGAGAGACACGACGGGTGTGGATGGGTCATCAAATTACTAATCCCGGGGTATATAGGTCACGAATTTTTCGTGGTCGGACATCCGTTCTCGCGAGAGACTCTCGTGTCTAGGGTTCGAAATTTTCCGGAAAATTTTTTGGAAAAATTTCCGTGAAATTTTTCATATTTATCCGAAAAAATTGGAAAAATACTTTTTTGTTATTTTGCTTTTAATTAACCTTTCTAAAGCTGTAGAAAGACTTTTCACTTTTTTACGAGTCGTGCAGCAAGTAAAATCCTAGTAGAGTAACTGCACCACACTGAGAAAAAAAAGCTGTTGCTTCAATTAAAGTGGTATCACGGGGTGCCGAAAACATAAGTAGTTCATTCAATTGTATTATTAATAGATCCAATATTTGGGTTATTAAAACAATGATTGAATTATTGGTTTAAAAATGCAGACATTGGGTCTAATAATAATACAATTGAATGAACTACTTATGTTTTTGGCACCCCGTGATACCACTTTAATTGAAGCAACAGCTTTTTTTCTCACAATCAGTGCAGTAGTACCAGTACCAGACATCATGTTCGTTAGCGTCTATATGGCCTGAGAAGCTGATGTTTTGAACTTTTGAGTGCAGAAGAGACTGAAGACATTATGGATAGATATGAATATATGACTTTTTTTCTAACAAAGCCCCTATTTTATCAAAATTCAAAAGTAACTTAAGTAACACAATAAACAATAATGTTACATTAAATATGAAAGGACTTTCGAAATTAAAATATAGGTATAACAATAAGCAAATGAGAGTACAGCGCGGAACTCGGGGCGCAAAGAATTCAACAAAAATAGTTACATTCTTTAAATTAAAAATATATTGTTAAGTCGTACGTTTCGGCTTCATTTTGAGCCATGAGTCAGCCTTTTTAATTCTCTTCGATTGAATCGGCGTATTTCCAACTTATTAAAATCGTTACTTTATGAAATTTAGGCCTCAGTCACTAAATTTTAATTTTCACCTGTCCATCCAACCATGGTGGAAGATTGGAATTAACAGAGGAATGTTGGCCTGTCTTATGGACTTGTGAGCGTGAGATTCGTCGTTCCGAATTCTTGTATTGCTGAAAATGGCTCAAAATGAAGCCGAAACGTACGACTTAACAATATATTTTTAATTTAAAGAATGTAACTATTTTTGTTGAATTCTTTGCGCCCCCCGAGTTCCACGCTGTACTCTCATTTGCCTAATTGTTATACGGTTATACCTATATAATAATATTACGGCATGTGATGTAGTTCATGTCAATATGAAGAAGAACGTTAGTTTCCTGCGGTCTCTATAAGATTTTTAACGGATTTGAAGCAAAACATACGGAAATAAAAAATTAAATATTTTTCCATATTTTTCTTGGAAAAAAATACAAAGGAAATTTTTCCGAAAAAGCCGGAAATTTTTCCACTTTTACCGGAAATCTTTCCATGCTTCAGAAACCTACTCGTGTCGCGGCGAGAGAAAACTCCACCTTGAACGTAGGAATATCTTCACGGAATATCTCTTCACGGGGGGAGGATATCTCCGGGTCCGGACCGCACGTGGGCGCACACACGTGTCCGTCGCAGCGCGGCGCCGCGGATCCGCGGTTTATTACGGCCACGATGCGTCGATTATCGAAAATAGCAATAGCTATGACTTGCTATGCGCCGGAGACGGAAGACGGGGACGATGCTCGTGAGTTCCGCGATTCCGGTCGAACGTCGGTCGTCGTCTGGCGCCGGTAAACTGCCGCGCGTGCAGCTCCGCTCGCAACGCACACGTGTACCCCGGTATTTTTATATCGCGCGGTCGGCGATAAGGGTGCGATTAAATTTAACAATGAGATATTTCTACGCTACGCGGGTGCGTCATTCAAACTTCTAACATAAATAGAACGTGATTGGTAAGAGAGAACGAATGGGAAAATGGTTGACAATGAGGGCACGTGTATAATTGATCGAGAAATCTCGTATTTTATTTTTGCTTTGGTTCAAAGTTCGCCAGTATGTTGAATTATATAATTATGTCCCGAGTTTGGACATGGATTAACTTAATAATATCATCCATTTATAATGAGATACAGATAATGATGACGGGAAGTCGTAGAATAATATCGCTCGCTCTCGTTTCAAAATGTTAATTTGAAGCTGTCAATTTCACGAAGAGAACGAATTGTACATTGTGGGGTAATCATTAATTATGTAATGCTTTCTTAATTATCTTAAAGATCAAATAATTTTCAAGACACTTCAACTCGGCGAACAATACAATATTCATTCAGATCGCAGAGAGAGATTATTCCCACACTGTTCAAAAAACTGTTCAAAAAACTATCGACAACTGTTCGCGATAGAATATGTTAAGTTTCATACGAGCCTCGAAGCAAATTTCATTCAAGTTTCAAAGGGGAACCATGTCTTTATATTACATTTGAAATTCCGAAACCAATTACACTTTCGCACCCCTGATATATTATCCTGTCGCTTTAAGGGACAGCCAATAACCGAAGCCGTTGGGTCTCCGACGAGGAGCGGAGCGGTCCTTTTTTCCCTCATCAATCCCATTGACGGCGCCACGCACCCCCGGAGGGGACCGGGGAAAAAATTTATTCCCCGCGGGCGAGCGCAATTTTTCCCGACGCGCCAAGAGGGTGCACGACGTAAATCCCGCGAGCGATTCGTTTGAAAATCAGATTAGTGGCAGTGGCTACAAATCGCCGTTCTTCAAATATCGCGCATCGCCGGACCGTGTGCAAGGACGATTTACGTGCCTCCCACCAAAAAGGTCAATCCGGGAAGCTGGCGATCTCTACGGTCGCTCTATCCTCTTTACTGGACTACAGCAAGGATAATAGTCGTAAGGGGGTTGCTAACGAGGGCTAGGAACGTTGGCGGAGCAGCTCTCTCTAATTTTGTATGTTGAACGTTATGAGCGAGGACGAGATGCTGCAGAACAACCCTAAGGACCAGGGACGGTTAAAGGGCCTCCTACTATATTCTCGCTTATTAAATTACCTGACGTAATACTATAGTAAAATCTCTGTCATAATGTGTAAATAAGATTATTCTCTGCTATATAACTATTTTCATAAACTTAAAATAAATAGGGTCTTAAAAATGTTCCTAAATATTTGATCTGTTTTTAGAGAAGTTTAGTACCGAATTAAAAAATATATGTATATAATTTTTAATATTTAAATGAGGGATAATACTTATACGCGATGGATCAGTACATGCACTTGACAATTCTGCGGCGCAAGAACTTCGTAATTTGCAATTCGTACACAGAAAAAAAAAGATTTTGTATCAACAGCATTAAGTCTAATTGGAAATAATCTTGTTAATTCAATAACAATTTTAATAAAATAAAATCATACGTATTTGTTTCATTAATAATGTTATTGAATTAACTAAATTATTTCCAATTAGACTCAATGCTGTTGATACATCATTTTTTTTCCGTGTATAAGATCTCTTTCACAGAGATTTCCTAATATCGAATCGTTACAAGCTTTGGAACTTTCGCGACGTTGAATACTTCCGGGAATGGATTTTTATAGTTCATAATTGCTTATAAAGCGATATTTTTCTGTCGAAAAATTTTCAATGTGGCAATACAGATAGAATGCAATTTTGACAATGTAATGCATTTATTGCCCCGCGTGGAACGTTTGCAACAAGGGACTGTCATATAATATCGGAATTCTCGCGACGTGGAATTCCTCCGCCATGGAATTTCAATTACCCAAATGAGCTTAGCTGTATCTTTGTAAGATAAATAATTTACGAGAATAAAATATCGACAAGATCGGTTAATGATAGTACTAATATTTAATGATGCATTTCGAGAAAGTAACATTGAATTATTACATAATGTTCGGAGCAAAATTATTGCCGTCGAATATATTATCGCGTTAAATTTTCGCTATCAAGATAAATCGGATCTAAATTCATCCAGAATCGGGGACAATCTGCATAATTATCGAACCTAATTGCCAAGAATTAGACACTTCATAGAATTATAACCGTGTAAAACTGCAAATGATCTTGACTTTCTATTTTAATTCCCGGATCGTTTGGACCCTAAATTCAGAGATGCACCTGTGTATTCATTTCGGATGCAATCCCGAGACGTCGCTAAGGTGAATCGGCATATCCTCTTCAAGCGACTCTTCAACCACCCTCGGGCGCTCGCAAACAATCCTACCCGCTGTACATCACGCGAGTTCGCCGTGGGCGGCTACCAGGTGATATTCACACCTGGCACGAGGGCGGCCAATGACGAAGGTGATCGTCAGCATCGTCGTCATGGTGAATCGATGACGCTACTCGCCGTTTACTCCCGTTCGGAAGTAAAGGTCGGAAACCGACCGAGGGAATTGCGTGCTGCACGCTCGTGCAGCGAAATATCCAGCGCGAGTAAATACGCGCGAGTATAGGATTTTGCAGGTGAAAGGGTTAAACAAGTCGTGATTCGTCGCTTTGAAGCTGGACATGGCAGCATTTTTGTTACAAATAGAAATAGTAAATATAAATGTAAAAAGCGCCCGGATAGGCGATTGACAAGCATAGAATATTCAATTATGAATAAAAATATTTATGTAATTGCAAATATAAATGCAAAAATAAATTACGCTCGTCAAGAATTGCAAATAACATTTATGAATAATATCATAAATACATGCGAAATTTAATTATCTGATTAAAGTATTAGTAAAATATTAATAAGATATTGGTACGATAAAATTGTGATAAAATGATAAGCTTTGCACTCTCACTGGAATTTTTCGCACTCAATCCTTTTATACCGATGAGTTTCTGACAATTGTTTAATCTCGAATATTGAGATTCAATTGAAAAAAATTCTCTCTTTGATTTAGGTAAACGATTTTCTGCACATCTCCACTTATTAATCCGCTAAATTTATAACAGAGAGCCGCGTATATATGGACTCCACGCTGAAGCTATCTTTCTAGTTCATAGACCTCCTTTTTCAAGCCTCATACTTCACACCGCCATCCCCTAACGTTCGCAACTGACGGAAGCAGATAATTCCGCGATATTCTGCGCATTGTTTATGTGCCTCGAAAAATAACCAAATAAAAAAAGCCGCGCGATAACATAGGGGTTAACAACATTGGATGGCAGTTGGTGTGCTGACGTCAGAACTCGAAGTAATGTTCGCCCCACTGTGCTATGACGTCATTGACCGAGGGGGGTTGCACAGGGTGGTGGTGGAGTTGGTGGTGATGGTTGAGCCTCGCACAGAGGCGTAGGGGTGAGAGAAAGCGATAAGAATTTCGCCGACAGAGTTTTCCTCTCCGGGAAATATTTCTTCCATGATCAAATAGACGTGGCCGAGCCGAGTTATCTGTGACGCGGTTGTTCCTAGTCGTTGTTTTTGCAAAGTCTCTTCCAGAGAGAAGTCCTTCGTTCCCTTCTCGCCTCCCCGGCGAAAAAAAGCTGTCCGCCGGAAAGTTCGCTGAAGACACTTCATTGCTCTTTGCGGCAAAAAAACCGCCGCGCGCCAACGAGATGGACGACGAAATAATTGAAGCTTTTTCCAAGTTGAACTCCAAGTTGCCGCTTCATCTCTGCTATATTTGATAAAATTAAATAAGAAAACTTTCTCTCTCTCTCTCTCGCTTTCTTTATATAGTTTGTATCAGATATAGACGATAAGAATTAGCTAAATCCGTTTTTAAATTTGACGTATCTATGCTACGAAGATAATTCGTAGCATAGAAGATAGTTCGCTAGCATGTTTAATCAATACCAAGAGTTCTGAGTGCCATAATTATATCGGTTAATAATTTTCCGATTGTGTTTTATTCTCTCATTTTCAGCTAATGTTCCCTCGAGCTAATGTTCGCCCGCAGCTCCGACAGTCATGAATCATCAACTTTACGACAGCTTCATATTTCCTTGGAGCTCCCTAGCTTCGTGGCTTTTTTATTGGGAAATAACAGCCCGATTTTAGATAATCGTCCATCCAGCTAAATCACATTCGCCAGTATCCATTTTCTCGCGTAAAAATGAAACACGATCGTGTACCCTCGACGTAATACCCGCGCGTTATCCCCCTTTTAAAAGCTCCTCAAATTCATTCGACACAAATTTACCTCCCCCGAACGAGCGAGCGGGCGAGCGATTTAACGGGGAGCGGTAAAGCCGAGTTACAACTCCTGTAATAGCAACGCAAATCCGGGGCGCCCGTTACGCTACTGCCTCGAGGCTGTCAAACACGTGTGCCACCACCCTCCAACCCTCCGGGTCTCCGCCATTTTGGTGGCGAGGAGAGTTTAGGTTGGGCGGTCTTCCCTCACGTCCTCTCCTCGCCCATGTAATCTCGCTTCGTGCCACCCCCGACCTGCCGCCTCCACCGCTACCCCGGCCGGTCCGCGTTATTTTACCGATTCCTCTTACCGGGGAGGCCAGTGGCGTAATCTCGAATAAAGGCCTCGCATAAAAGCGAGCGGTGTAGACACGACGGATCTTCCGCGCGATTGAACGGCGAATCCGGCGTGAAAACCCGCGGATCCCATCGCATTTTCTCGACGTTTGCATCCCACCCCCGTCCCAAATCCTGAAACATTTCTTTTAAACGCCGCGTTTATACGCTGGGAGACGCGAGATGAGCGCCGATAACGTAAGTTTGTTAAAACTAACTGCATCAGCGGAGGATCGATCGAGGAACGTCGCTAGACGATTTCAAAAAACATTTCCGTCAGATAAGGATATTATTGTCGTCGCATACGAAATTTAAATCCTTGAAAGCTAGATTTATGTGACTAATATTTCAAATAAATAATGAAAGTATATTAAACACACCATTCTACAAAATTTAACTTTTTTTATGATTGAACAGAAGGGTGAATTTGAATGCGCTATGAGCTTCGAAAAATGATCAAAATAACGTTTTTAAGGATTTTAACCCCAATTTATTCCTTACGTAATGGACAATTTTTGAGATCAGTTTTTACACACTGAAAAGAAATGCTGTTGCTTCAATTAAACGTCTACGTCACGGGCTGCCATAAACATAAATAGTTCATTCAATTGTATTATGATTGGACCAAATATCTAAATTATTCTTTTAATAATGTAATAGTTATTTGTGTAACAAGTGCGGGAAGTTTACAATTGGACACGAGCGCGGAGAAGGCGAATGCGATCACCCGCACGAGTTTACAATTGTCAACTCGCACGTGTTACACACACTATTTTAT
>NJRP01000108.1:501120-512873 GCA_003063835.1 Aphaenogaster floridana | reverse complement strand
TATAAAATAGTGTGTGTAACACGTGCGAGTTGACAATTGTAAACTCGTGCGGGTGATCGCATTCGCCTTCTCCGCGCTCGTGTCCAATTGTAAACTTCCCGCACTTGTTACACAAATAACTATTACATTATTAAAAGAATAATTTAGATATTTGGTCCAATCATAATACAATTGAATGAACTATTTATGTTTGTGGCAGCCCGTGACGTAGACGTTTAATTGAAGCAATAGCATTTTTTTATGTGCACACACAAATTCGCTTAACCCTTCGCAGACCACGTGTAATTTTGTTACTTCCGTCGATCACCTGGGTCTTTTAGGGCCAGTTAAGATTTTCAAGCTGTAATGGTGCCATAAAAAATCTGAAAAAATTCAAGTATATTTTCAAAAGCTTTAAAAATCTATTTATATATGCCTGATTCTTGTATAGGGTTTTTTTATGAGTTAAAATTAGACCAATTTATCTCCGTAAAATTCGAAATTGAAATATCAACTGGGTCTTGAAAGACCTACGTGGTCTGCGAAGGGTTAAAACACCCATCACTGTTCAATCGTCAAAAACGCTATAGAATGATGTAATGTAACATACAAGTATGTTAATAATGTAACGTAAAACACATCACGAGCGTTTACTTAATTTGATCGAGCTTGCTTTAAGAAGGATGGGTGTGTAATATATCAGACATTTAATAATATAGCGTAATAAAAATAAAAGGGGCAAAATAAAGAGAGAGACAATAAAAAGAGAGTTCAAATTTCCGCTAGAGAAAAGTACGCTGCAAATTGGCTATTTTACAGCTGAAAGAGAAGATGATAGTTTCTAGAACGCTTACGTGTGCCATAACAGACACATTATCTTTCGTCGGAGGTAGCATATTCTTTATTGTTTCCCGAACACTTTCCTCTTGGGAATTCCAGCGTTTCTTTTTCAAAGAAATCTATCCGATTGCTTCTCGACGTGACGTTTACGAGCTTAGAATTTCTGGATGGCGCTCAACCGGCGGGGCGCGTCATTGAATTATCTCATCGGTCGTTAAGAAGAGATCGGCACACGTAAAGTGGAAAGCTTTTAAAGCGCGTCGAACGCCCGCCGGCCGAGTTTTCATTGACTCGAGACAAGTTTATGAGTCGTTGCTTTACGACTTCCTCGACGCGTTTCGCGGGAACAATGGATGGTTAGCGAGAAAAGGGGCGAGCCGCGCCAGCTTCCGGAATCGAGAAGCTTGCGCGACCGGCCGCTCGTAAATCGCCGCCGGATGTATTTACGCGCGAAGCCGCGCGGCGTGGTTTTCGTTTACTACATTCTCATTCGGTGTTAAAAACGTCTGCCCCCGCGAGCGCGTCTTTCTCACGATCGTGAATCGTCGGCGAATCTGGAGTCGATTTTTCTCTAAACGAAAATTTATCTCCTGCCACGAAAGAATTGCTAACAAATACACTCGGTAAACCCGACTGCCAGTAGCATCGAATAAAATTCCTGTGGGAAAAGATCTATATAGAGTCGAACATTTTTTTTTTCCAATTAAGCTTTTACTGTCTCTATTCGCTCGATTTAACAAAGTTTTCTACAATTTTTGTTCCCTTCATTTCGCCAACGTGCACACAGATTCGGTCTTTGACGTGTCCATGCAAAATTAGCGTGACATCGAAATGTTCCAGAAAAGATTTGTTGGAATTTCGCCGGTTCACTGGTACTTGACCGCATCGGCGACTATAAATAGTTGCAATAATCACGTGACGGCCGCATGCCGGCATGCACACGTAGATGTAAATAAATAGCATGTGTGTATAAACGTGACGTCGCATCGCACCGCCGAATCGCAATCGATCGGACCGCGAAATTATCTGGCCGCTGCATTTTAAACTGCATTCAAACGTCCGTACCCTGTCACACATTCAAACTGTTAATAATGCTCTCGCTATTCTCGCCGAATCGACGACGACTATTATATCGCTAAAGTCAAATTAGAAACCTGTATCTAAATCCCTCAATTATGCCAGTTTCGAATCTGCTAAAAGAGGAATATCGAATCAGATTTGGAGATGAGATTTCCTCTGGCTCTTCGAGATTTGCGATGAAGCTGAAGAAATCTTTTACACGTGCATATTCGAAAGAATCGTCTCGATATTTTTATTTTAATATGTTGAATTCCACGTGGGCCATTGGTGGCCCACATTGGACTTTCCGTTCAGGCCGTTTGCGCATATTGTACGATACACGGAGAAAATTTTATATTAAGAATTACTATGTATGGCAGTAGCCGTGGACTATTGCTGGAATTATAAAAATTTTTACTATGTAAAACAATGAAAAACATAGTAAAAATTTTTAGAATTTCAGCAACAGTCCACGGCTACTGCCATACATAGTAATTTTTAATAGAAAATTTTCTCCGTGTACCTTTATTTTTTGATAATAATGATTTTTAATTATACCGCTTTCCATATCACGACCTCTGTATTATATATTAATTAGAATAAGTGACTCATGGGATAGTTTCGGTATAGCCTCCTTACTTTATTACGCTATTTTTACCGGTGACACCTATGTATTGTCGAATAGGGGTTATTAGGTTTTTATTGGGGTTTGTTTGGGTTTATTCTTGTGTGCTTTTGATTCGAATTTAATGTTTTATGTAAGTGAATTTATTTATTTTTTACTGAAGACTCTGTGTAGTCGAAACGTTTAAGATGTTTTGTTTTATTATTAACACATGTGATATTAAATTATTTATTTATTTTATAAATTCGTTATTCTTAATTTTTTTTGCGCTCGTTCCTTGGCCGTTCTCCTTACTGATATTGCTTTGCAAACACGAGTTGGTGTTCTATATGTTCATTTATAATGACTTTTGTAGTCATAAATATTATTTTATATATCTTATAAAAATATATAATATAAATAGGGTAACGTGGGTCATCGGTGGCCCACGCGGCGTGAGGCGTGGGAAGTCACGTGAAATTAGTCCGGCACGTGTTAATATTGCAAGTACCAGATATTACTTCCTTACATATATTTGTACTTCAAAATTCACGAGGTATAAATTATAAATCAATCTGTGAAGAAGAAATCGGAGAATATGACTTTTGACTCTTGACTTGACCTCTCTGACTCTTTCGAATCATCTTTCTTGTTCTTCCTTTCGCTTACCACTTGCGACGCAAGTATACAAGTGGTCGTTTGGGACTGGCCGAACAATAGTCCGCAATGGGCCGGCAATAAGATACCCTGTGTTCACCGTGACGCATTGCAGTGAATCAGAAGCGAGACACGTCATTCACCCGCCGGCTCGAGCTCGCTCGACTCGCGTCATCGCTGCGGGATACCGGGTGGCCGCGTTTCAGCGCACCATGCCGATCAACCACGTCAATGATTTTAGGTACACGTCAATCGTACTCGCGATAATGATCGCGAAGTGCGTCACGAGAGTGCCGCTTGAAATTTACACGCCGGAGATTGCAATTCATAATAACGGGATGATAGACGCGGCTGGCACACCAGGCGGTCCAAACGTTCCCGTCGTGAAAAACCGAAGCGATTTTTCCTTAGCGGAAATATCGGCACGGGAATAATTCTCACGCTGATTAAAAGCGAAGAGATCTTTGACAATTCCTACTTCCGGAATTCAAATAGATCAGAGAACTTTATCACCCAGCCAAGTTTTTTTTCAGGTGGATTTTGATGAAATCTTAATCGTGACGTATTTCTACACGGAAAGAATGGTTTTGTTGAAATATCTCAAAATTTGGCCAGATACGAATCTGAAAATAATTTTTTTGGACCTTCTAAATAATTATGTAGGACGCCCAAAATATTTGCTGGAATATCAAAACTTTTTGTAGCATTATCATAATGTTTGAGCGTCCCACGTAGTTACTTTTGATGGTCTAACAAAATTATTTTCAGATCTGTATCTGGCTAAATTTTTAGATATTCCAGCAAAACTGTTCTTTCCGTGTACTAAATATCAAAGTTGTAAGCCGGCGGAAAATATGCGTCCGATCATGGGCGCCCTTACAACTTTTTTCAAGGGGAGGCAGAGTGTAAAACTTAGGGTCGCCAAACGAATGTTTCTTCAAATAATATTTTTTAAAGAAATATTTATGTAGATTTTTATTTTTAATTGTATAAATTTTAAACAAAAAATTATCTAGTCAATAAAATCATTCTAAATTGAAAAAATTAAAATCCAGGGGGGCATATGCCCCTCCTTGCCCCCCTCCCCTCATGGGCGCCTCTGCGTCCGATTAAAGTTTGCTGGATTTCCAAATCCCGTTCTAATTTTCCAGCGAATGCGAACACCTTACATAAGTAACGTTGCATTAATCCGAGATGCCGATTTCGGGACGGAGAGTAAAAATAGCGGAGGCATGTCTGCAAAGCTGCAATAAGAAGACAATCTCCTTCGCCGGATCGCGTTCACCGCACTGCAAATGTACGCACCGGTATCTTTACAGCCTGGAATTTAGGTTCTAACTGGTGCGCGATATTAACGTGTTTACAGTGCGCGCAGCTAGGGGAGTAACAGGATAGAGCAAAATAGATTTTATTACGGCACACTCGGGATCAAGGATTCCAGAAGTTGTGTTTTGCGGCTCTCGCGGATAGGGAGGAGGGTATTACGCCAAATATATTTATGATATTATTATTATGATTATCGCCGAGAGGAGAATTGGACTTCCGTATATTGTTTGCGCATTCATCTCGCGGCGCGAAAATATCTCAGCTCGCGCGAACCCGGCATCCCGCAGGATCGGAACGCTTCTTGTTTATGTTGACGTAACGCTCGATAAAAACACACCGACGAAATCTCGCGGATCTCACGCGGGTCGATCTTGTAATGAGGAATGAAGGAAAGCCACCCGCTGAAGATCAAGTAATAAAGTGTATACAGAGTGTCCCAGAATCATCGCTCCTCCCTTCAGCTTTGGGAATCTCTTAATTAAAGTCGAAACTTAATTGTTGCTTAATAAAAACACGCGACTGTAACAACTCTCTTTTTTTTGTCGTCAATTAGTAGAATCAAATATGATATATCTAAATATTAAAGGTTTCTGATTTATAAACGTTAATTAATTAGAATTGGACATCGAGGATGCCAGATAAGATAAGACCTAATACTGTGTTTGATTTTAGGTATAGGTTTCACGTTCGCACAATTTGTATTTGATATTTCTAATCGGGTCGATTTGATATTTCTAGTTGGATCGTCTTAAAATTTATCTACTTCTTGATATTTTTAATTGCGATATTTATTAAGATCAAAACGTTGAGAGATATTAAAGGTACTAAAAGGGATGAGTTTAAAAAAGCAGATCTCTTCTCGAAGAAGAGACCTATTCCGGATTCATCGGAGGAAGGAAGGCTGATAGTTTCGGCATGCCCCGTATATATGCAATCGATAATATCCATGGACAAAAATACTCGGCGGCTTATGAACTTTCCCGGCTCCGCCGAGACGTTCGAATGAAGTTTGCACGAATTCGCGGGCAAGATTTCCCATTGTGAAACGTAAAAATAATGCTGCTTCCCTTCGACGAGTGCGATTTATATCTATGTATATTAAAAAAATTAATATCGCTTCTCTGAAACATCGCGGAAAATTTTATTCGGTTCTCGATACCGCGTGGCGTATCAACTTCCCATTTTTGCAACATATACTGCACGGAACGCGGAGAGGGGTATTAATGCATTATTGATCGGACTTATCTCGCTTCTCGTCGAAAAAGAGACCCGATCGAGAAACGGCGGCAGCCCCGCCGAACCGAAAGAAAGATAGCGCTTATCGATGGGATTTTTTGCCTGACTGACTTGTCGACAAGTTGCCTAACGGAGAAAATTAATGATATCCCATGCACCGTAGTGCAGAGGCGTTAGATAATAGATGTTGCGAGACTTCGTTCGGTGTGCGCATAATACAAGGCTCTTGAGGACATTTGGCACACTCCCGAAAGGAACTTACATCTTAATCTTTTATATTCTGACAATGAGATTAGCCGCGAGCTCCAGGAATTTATGCACCCGTGTAAAATTTGTGTAAAATATCTGTGTAAAATATCGAAGCAAGAAGGAATAGAAGCTTCCATCGTTTTATCATTTTCATTGCATCCGCAAGCTGCAACGGCGAAACTGATTAACGAAAAACGCTGTTACTTCATCACAATCGAATTTTTTGTTCGGAATTTTCTATTCGCGATAGTATTAAAAGTAATACGCGGCCATTCATACTCGCAGTTTGTTTTATTCAGCTTTCAGGGAATTCCTCGTGTGTTCAATTTTTCATGCGTTCGGGGCTACGTTCCAAAACTCTACTCTGATAACTAAAATTCTATGGCATACGTAAGCTATAGATTTTTAGTTACTGTAGTACGTTTTGGAACACGCACCCCTGCGGGGAACCTAGGGTAACGCGTGTATACGAAATTCCTGCGTTTGCATTGATCTTTTTTATTTCGAAATCCCAGAATTCCTGCGCTACTTCACGCACGGGGAAACATCCTCAGGGGCTTACCGCGGCGAAGATGCGTGGGGCTGCGTATCTCGAGACGGTTGTTATGATTTACTTCCAGCGGCGTGAAGCACCCACACGCTAAAAATAGCCCGATCATCAGACGAAGAGGAAAAGAGGCCCGAGCTATTAGCGTGGCACGCCGAAAGCGGGCTAACGAGACTCGACTTTATTAACTCGATTCGGAATGCGCGGAATTCGCTCGCCGACGCCCTCGCGGATGATTCCTTCTCGCGAGTTGCAAGAAACAAACCGAGAAGAAACAGAGAGAGAGAGAGAGAGAGAGAAAGGAGGGGAGAGGGAGAAGGCTCGTCTTCTTTTTCTTACCGTTCTTCGTTTAACCTCGATACAACCGCGGTATCTGGCGCGGTTGAGTCAGCTCAAGGTCGCCGCACGGATCCAAGGCTACGCTTTGGATCTTCCCCGTGACGATTTAGACCGGTTGATCCAATTGGACGCACGGAGCTTCTCAAGCTTCCCCGGTTAAGCTCTTTTGGAATAATAGGATGCAGTTGTTTACGTTCGAGAGAGTCACGTGCGCCGGCGCTTGACCGCGGAAGATTGAAGCCTTATAAGCTGACAGGTATCGGAGATAACGTGACACGTGCTCTCCTCATATGCACTAGTATGGTGTTAATTGTGCTCTTAACTTAGAAATTGAGAATACTTTTTTCTCAAATAATCAAAATTTTTATCTAACTTCACAGTAAAAGACATAAATAAGTGGACAAATAACATAAAAATAAAGTAGTTTTAACACGTAAATTCCAAGATAAATGTAGCTTTAAAACGTAAATTCTAAGATAAATGAATAAAATGTACGTTAATTTAGCATATTATAAATGTTAATTTTACTGAAGAAATATGCTTCCACAATTTGTTTCCAAATTGTGTCAAAGTGTTACATTTTTTTGTATTAATTTTACATAATATTTGTGTTACTTTCTAACATATTCATCTTGTGTTAAATTAACACAAAAATTTGGGTGGACCGTTTGGGACACGTGAAGTGTGTTAACTTTAACACAAATTTTCCAACTGTGTTTGATAAAACAAAAATAATAATTATATACATATATGTGACGTGCACCGCGAAAAGAATGTTGAAATATAAAAAAATTTGCCAGATACAAATCTGAAAATAATTTTGTTGGGCCATCAAAATAATTATGTAGGACGTCCAAAATAGTTGCTAGCATACCAAAACTTTTTGTAGCATTATCATAATGTTTGAGCGTCCCACGTAGTTACTTTTGATGGTCTAACAAAATTATTTTCAGATTCGTATCTGGCCAAATTTTTAGATATTTCAGCAAAACCGTTCTTTCCGTGTGTGGTTTTATTTAATTTTTCGATCAAGTATTTCATTATTGATAAAATAAAATTTTTAAATTGCATCATTCGACCTCTATTTCAAGAACCGCGCATTCCGCCTCTCTCTCTCTCGCCCCTCTCTCTTTCTCTCTGCTGGCGTTAAAAATAAAGTGAATTCATTTCGACCGCCTCTGGATTTTCCGTCTGGAACAAGTGGAAAGAGACATCGTGGGCTATTCGCCGTGGAACTTGCCGAAGATGATTTCTCGCATACGCGATCGCGATCCTGGGAAACGGGACCGATCGATAAGATACGGTATCAGCTTTGACGCACGTACTTATCGCTACCGCAAATCGCGCATACAACAATCGCGCATCAGGGGACACACAAAGACTGTCGTCGTTACGACTCATGCCTTCGATTGGACTCAACGACGAAGTCGAGGGGCTTTCGACGATGATTATTATTATCTACTGACGCACGTCGTAATCGACGATTCTAAATGGTCCCGCCGCGTGCCACGGTTAATGTGAAAATCGCTCGTAACTGCTTGTCGCGTCGAAAACAAGGGATCTTCTTAATTATGAAAAAAGACCGTCCGATGATAAATGAGCTATAAAAGTGATGATCTCGCATCGTTATCGCCAAGATAAAAAACTTGGAAATGATTCGCTATTATTTTTCTACTCGTCGCTTGCAGAAAAGTGCAATTGTGGATTCATATTAATCAAAAACGTATCTTGATATAATCGAGAAAAATGTTACGCAATAAATAACTATCAGTTATTACATAATCAAACATGAATTATTTCTCAGAATAGCAAAGTAATATATAATCAATGATGAATTAGTTCTCAGAATAGCAAAATATTTAAACTTCCGTATAGAAACTTAAATAATTTTCTAAACAAAAGGTTTAAATACTTTATTTTATGCTATTCTGAGAAATAATTCGTATATAGAAAATATTATCCATTTAGTAAAATCATCATTTTCTAAAAAATGATTATTTATTAATAATATTAATAAATTCCGTTATAAGTCTCCGCTTACGAAATTCTGATAAGGACCGTATTGTATTGCGCGAAGATTGACGTTGAGAGCTAACCCAGATTTTCGATGCGACTCAGTATTCTCGAATAAGCTGCAAATTGAACGGTGCATCGGGGGGGGAGTTAACGCCTGTCTCTTATACACATCTAGATGTGTATAAGAGACAGGTATTGTATTGCGCGAAGATTGACGTTGAGAGCTAACCCAGATTTTCGATGCGACTCAGTATTCTCGAATAAGCTGCAAATTGAACGGTGCATCGGGGGGGGAGTTAACGCCGTCGCTTTCTACAGCTGCGCCATTCGCCGAAAGCAGCGACGAGAGACGAAAAGAAATCGTCGAGCGGATACCGCCCGCGCGAATTTTTTTTTCGCCCTCGCCACTCCTCGCGAATTCCAAATGTCCGAACGGTTCGCCACGGGGGCACGACTGCTATAATAACGACGGGCAAATAAATATCGCGGCCGGTCGACAATTTGCAGGCGGGGAAGAAAAATACGTGGTTGACGCATTGGGGCGCGCGAAAGAATTTTTCGCGTCCCTCCCCGCCCCCCCCCCTTGAACACAGATCTCCCTCATGTTCGCCGTTTCGGGGTGTTTACGCTCGCTTGACACGCCCGGCTCTGCCGACCGAGATGGCCTCGAGGGAGATGTTGACCCTGACTGTTGGCTGGTGCGGAATGCCGAACATTGACTTTAACCAGCCGAGATAGCTGGCCAATCGACGCCCATGCAAATGGTCGAGAGAAATGGGGCGGCAATGGGCGAGGGGGTGAGGGTGTTCGAATCATTATTCTCTCGGCCCGATATCGGATAAATTCGAAAACTAATATAACTTTTTGCGTCAGGTATTATATTAAATTTAAGAATACGTCAGAGGGAAATGAATAAAAGGCGTTGTATTAAATTTGAAAATGCAAGGGGACCAAAAATATCTCGATTGTATAAGGCTCGTATTTTTAAAATCGTACATCTAATTATAAATAGCTATTTCCTTTTATTCTTGAGATGTTAAAATGTCTTAAATGTTTAATCTTCTGAAATGTTTCCTTGTGACATACATTCTCCTTACAATTGACTGATTTATTTCGATACTTGAATAACTGACGTAATCTAAGTAAAACCGGCGGATTAATTTGGAACTATGGGTTCATTGATCCTTCTGAAATTCTCGCTAGCAAATGTTGCATGGATGACATATCTATCCTTAACGGTTGGTTAAAAGTAGAAACGATTCAACAATTGCGAACGTTAGCAGATAAAAGGAAAAATTTAATCAGAATTTAACAAAATTTTAACCAGAGAACCCTGGTTTAAAGAAACGTGAACATTATTTATAATCCTATATATAATTTCAAAAAGAAAAATAATAATTATAAACTGAAACTTTTCTATCCATTAAAGTTAAATTAAATTAAATTAAATTCTACGATAAATTCACGAGTCTTTTAACAAGCGTTTGTAGACACGAGGCTTAAAAACGTTTAAATGATTATAATGCGAGCAAATAGTTGCAAGAATTAACAGATCTAATCCGTCTTGAGGATCTTAGCGAGATCAGCCATTAACCACAGGAATTTCACGAACAGTCGGCTGTGACGGCGAGCCAACGCTTACGATGCGCCATGGATGGCACATCCTTCACAACGTGACGAAATTAGCGAGCAGCCGAAATAATTTAGCGGATTCCAGGCGACCGCCTCGTATCGCTTCGCGCATCGTTGTAACCCTGAATTCCGTTGTACAGTTAAGAGAACGAGGAAAAGGCGGTGGAGAATTGTTCACATTTTAAGGAATTATATATAATTAACGCGCCATTATATATTTTCCCACACGGAAAGAACGGTTTTGCTGAAATATTAAAAAATTTGGCCAGATACAGATCTGAAAAATAATTTTGTTGGATCATCAAAATAATTATGTAGGACACTTCAACATAATGATAATGCTGCAAAAAGTTTCTGATATTCTAGCAGCTATTTTAGGCGTCGTACATAATTATTTTAATGATCCAACAAAATTATTTTTCAGATCTGTATCTGGCCAAATTTTTTAATATTTCAGCAAAACCATTCTTTCCGTGCAAGTAACGATTAAGGACACGATCCTTAAAAACCACTAATCTCCGCGTAATTCTCTTTCCCCGGCATAAAAAGTGTTGAAAAAACGATTAATGTATTGAGTCGTTAAGTTAGTTGATAGCTGAAAGTACTCAGCCTCTAAAGAGTCATTAATTCGACAATTTTTACATTTAATGATTACAGTACTTTCCTCAGTCGACTTATGATAATACGAAGGTCCTCGCGGTTTTTCTACGCGCATAATTATACCAATGAAGTCGCGTGCGTAGTGAGATGTGGGTTAAACCATTCTTATTTCCGAAGTAATACCGATTTCATGCTTCCCAGGATCTTGTCCTGGGAGTTATCGCGCGATCGTGCGATTCGCGTGCACGTGGCGGTGCAAATCCGATTTGGCGCGCGCATAATCGAGTTCGTTGCTTTACACATGGCGGTAGTTAATCAAGCTGTGCAAATAGGTAATCGATTTCGTAATCGAGTTCGCGTATTCGCCCCGCGTATAATCCGATGTTACAGGAATTGGTTGCGAAATCGGCCCCGTGTAACCGTCACGTCCGGGAAATACGTTTTCTGATTGACTTCCCTAAATAGTCGGATTACCCGGAAAATCGTGGCTCCAACATTTATGGAGTAATCCACGAGCCTCTCACTATGTTAGTCACGTAAAAAAAAAAGAAAGAGAAAAAGAAAAAAAAATGGATAGCAAGGTAATAGCTTCCAGATTGCAAGTTACTAGTTTCTAGAAAAATAAAAATCATGTAACACAATTTATATAAATATAAATATATTTTATAC
>NJRP01000108.1:440772-492521 GCA_003063835.1 Aphaenogaster floridana | reverse complement strand
AGTGTTGGTTTCCGATTACACATATTAGAAGACACGGTAATTAGAAATATATAATTCGAGCGGGTTAAATATTTTTAGATCTGGAAGGAGGCGCTTGTTACGGCGTGATGTGATTCGGAACTTTACGAGCGGAACTTTATGAACGATCTTAATCAAAAAAAGAACTCTCGTCGGCACGCGCCTCGCACGATATTTTGGCCCGACGTGTGGCCAGCACGCGAAGAAACATGTGGCCTGCATGTGGGATACAATGCGGCGTCCGTCAACGAAGGAGATTTAAAGATGTTGAAAAACAAATGCACCCAGGCAGAACAGAAAGTCACGATAACGTCAAAATGACGTCACTATGACACCAAAATTATCTCAAAATGACTGTCAAAGGTGTCATTTGACGTCATTTTGACGTCATTTCAACTTTCTGTTCTGCTTGGTCAGCGAGGATGGTAACGAGTTTCGTTGCCGGGAATCGCGCGCGCTTCCCGCGTTTGTTGCGACGCTGCACCTCGCTCTTCTGCATTATTTTCGATCGACAGATCGTTATCACGATAAGGAACGGTTTCATCAGCGATTAGCTGCAACAGATAACGGCTTCTTCAGCAAACGTCAACTGTCGCCGTTGTCCTTATAAAAACACCTGGTGATTTACATCGCCAGAAAGTGACGTCGCGTTCGCCCGGGGCTTCAGATAGGCTCGTTGCGTTAATGAAAATGAATTAATTAGGTGAAGATCGGCGGACGTTCGTTTTGCGTGCAGGCGAGCAAATACGAACCCGATAAAGTACGGCGGCTGCAACCCCTTCCATCCGCGGCGGCCGCGCCGCGAGGCTGCCTGCAGTCGACGTCGAAGAGGAGGCGCGCGAGTGTCGGTGCCCGCGCCGATCAGTCCGCGCGGGACGCTCGACGAGTAAGGATCGTGTTCTCGGCTTGCCTTGCTCTCGAAGTCTCTCAGGTGCGTCGGTGGTTAACGGCGTGGGAGGGCGAGAAAGGGCGCTAGTTTTCGCACGCAGTTCCGCAGGGCCGACGGGCGTCGCAAGGGTGGAGAGGAGAAAAACGGCGGCGATCATAGAGAAGCGTTTCTCGCGAGACGATCGGGACTCCGGGAGTATTGGAGCACAGATGGTGAGAGGTGAGGGAGACGTGATAGACTACGCGATATATATATATATGTATATATAGATAGATAGATAGATAGATAGATAGATAGATAGATAGATATGTAATGTATTTATGTCCCTTCGCGCGAAATACGAGGGCACTTTTGCGTGCAATCGATCGGCCTCCGGAGAAACTCCCTTAGTTACCCCTTGCCCACCCTTAATAGAGCCAGCCCCGACGTGACGATGACGATGGCCGGGTCGGTCGCGAGAGAGATCGTGCACGGGACGATGCGCGGGTTAACGTCCGTTAATCCCGGGATCGGGGCTTAATCCGTCACGTTAATCGAATTCGAGCGAAATTAGCTGCTTAGTCGTCTAGTCGAACGTGGGAAAATGTGATCGGAGAGATGCGACACGGTATCCGGATAATTTTGTAATTTCGAGCGATGCCGAAATTAACATCTGTTAAATCCTTTACCTAGAGATTAATTCGATGAATCGGATTTCATTCCGTGCGAGATAGAGCGAAGATCGCTCTCGAGGAAATTAGATCGACACGATAATAATTCTCGTGACGAAATAAATTATATACGGAATTAATGTATTTTATAAATCAATTTCGGGAGAAATAATTATTAAGCGATGTCTTCTTTTACAATTTTCAATGTTTCCGTTTTCGTAATAAACAGCCAAGACTAATTTATTGTCTTGATCAACTATGAGCATAATTAGCTAAATCAATTAAAAATTGATTTCTGTGAATATATAAATAATATTATTATACATATACAAACTAAGATCGCTCTCGAGGAAATTAGATCGACACGATAATAATTCTCGTGACGAAATAAATTATATACGAATTAATGTATTTTATAAATCAATTTCGGGAGAAATAATTATTAAGGTCTTCTTTTACATTTTCAATGTTTCCGTTTTCGTAATAAACAGCCAAGACTAATTTATTATCTTGATCAACTATGAACATAATTAGCTAAATCAATTAAAAAATGATTTCTATGAATGATATATAAATGATATTATTATACATATACAAACTAAGATCGCTCTTGAGGAAATTAGATCGACACGATAATAATTCTCGTGACGAAATAAATTATACGGTATTAATGTATTTTATAAATCAATTTCGGTAGAAATAATTATTAAGTGGTGTCTTTTACATTTTCAATGTTTTCGTTTTCGTAATAAACAGCCAAGACTAATTTATTATCTTGATCAACTGTGAGCATTATTATTATCTTGATCAACTGTGAGCCAAATCAATTAAAAAATGATTTCTGTGAATATAAATAATATTATTATACATGTACCAACTAAACAGCAAAAAAGATAAAAACGAGAATGCCTACAAATTGGTGCTACAAGAGACAGATATTTTTATATATGTACCGCAATTTTTTATCATTTGAACGTGAAACTACCGATATCTCACAGCCCATTGCGGCCGAAAGGAGTTGAAATGTTCCGTAACGAAGCGAGAACCTAATCGTCGCTATCCGATTAACGATGAGAAATGGAGCTCCCGAGAGTGTATTTCGGTCGTATCTCAAATGAAATTTAAAGCCCGGCTACGCGACGATCGATCCCATTCAAATTTAAGTTTTGCCTTAAATTTGATCACCCGCAGACTGGCTTATTAGTTTCGTTTGACGTAAGGCGGCCTGGGGCTGGAGCAAAATTTGCTCAACTGCTCCATTGAGCATAATGAATAATTGATTTCGAACTTAAGTCGGGGCGGGTGAATCGGAAATTTTCCTTCGACCGGTATATTCGCATTCGATGTTTCCTGGAATATCCGACCGGTCGAAATGCGACGTGCGAGATAAAAATATTCTATTACAGGAAAACTCGCCGCTTAACTCGACTATGCCGAATAATAAATGGCACGTTTGCTTAAATCATGCACGAATTTTCTGGAAAACATATTTTTACAAGTTCATAATTTATTTACAAACGAACCGATAATGTAATACACGTGTCGCACGTTATTTAATACGTAATTTTCTTATGTACTCAGGTTTTTTTGGAGTTCTCTTATAAAAAATTCATATGTTATTTATTTCTTATTCACGGAAGAAATAGATTGATTGATACAGCCAAGTTATAGCTTGCTGACGCAAGTTTAACATTTATAATTAAGTAGATTTGATAGTGTAGCAAAGAAAATATATCTGAAAGCTATTATGAGAATATTTTCTTTGCTATATTATCGAATCTGCTTAATGTAAACTTGTGTTAACAAACTGTAACTTGGCTATCAACCGATCTATTTTTTTCTGTGTTTCTAACATTTTTATTCACTATGAATAATTCTGTTGATTAATTTAAAAATAGAATGGATAGAAATCGCAAATGTGATTATGCATTAAACTCCAGACAACGTAATAGTCGTCGCAGTAGAAACGGTAACGACGCGTCCGGCACGAAAAAATGTCTGACCGCAACCGGTCTGTCTCTACTTGAATTACATATCCATGTTCGTGTTCTCGCTCTTTCTACTTGTTATATTACACAAGAGCGTAGTGTAGATAACACGATAAATATATCTAGCTATAAATACGTTTTCTTGTTGTACAAGTACCTAAAGAAAGATTGAGTTCTGTTAGATTGAGCATATCTATTATCCTTTCTTTGCTTTATCAATTAACTCCCCCCGAACGATAAATTATTTTCTCTCTTTTCACACCGAGGTCCTGTCTCCCTTTTCCCTTAAAGAACCGGGGTTTGTCTCAGGATAATAATAAATTGTCTCCCCGTCTCTTTCTCTCTCTCTTTTTCTCTCATTCCACTTTCCTCTTTCTATTCTACTCTCTTCCTAGATACAACACCTGTTCACCCATAAACGCAAATTATGCTTTCCGCGTGCCGGACGAGAGTGTCAGTCGCGAAATGAGCCTGTCGGTCTTCCCGCGAGATCCCGCGTGAACGACGTTAAATTTACATTGGCGTCGCGAGGCCGAGAAATCGGCCGGCTGTCACGCTGCGCCGCCCGGGACCGAAGGCGTCCGAAGGTGCTTAAATTTAAGTTTCGCTCGAATTTCGAGTGATACGACCGCGCCGAATTGAATCCGTGCGCCACGCGGCCGTGCACAACGCAACGTATATTTAAACCCCATTAAACAATTTCGGACAGATACGTTGCAACTGGACCTAAGAGGTCCCGACAATCGCGCGGTAATCGACTGCAATTCCGTTCGTCGTTTTATTCCCGCTTTTCTTCATTGTCCGTCTCACTTGGAATTAGGGTATACATATGCATCGCGCAAATAAAAGTAAAAAAGTAATATCAGAGATTAAAAGTGGAAATATATCATTAAACTGATGAATTTCAAAAAGGTTTAATTAAAATTAAACTTAACATTTTTTATTGATTCATCATATGCAATAAATCTTTTTGCAAGGTATATTATTTCATTGTAATGTGTAATTTCTACACTGAAAGAAAGGCTTGGTTATAAAAATCCAGGCTTGGCTAACGTTACCAAGCACCTTGGTGAGATAATTTCAACTAAACGTATAATAAGTATTATATAATTTAGTTTGCTCGACTAAACAAAATTTGCTCTTTTATAATTATTACAAAATGTTTTGTTATTATTATTATAATCGGTAATAATAATCAAATACTTCAAAAGAAAGTATACTAAATGCATCTCACAGGTTTACCAAGAATTTTTTTTTCAGTGTATTATTATAGCTATGAGAAGATCGAGATTATCGATTAGCGTTTCCAAAAAGATCTCGCGTCATGATTGTTTAATCATTAATTTTCATCTTTCCATTTGATTTTCGCTTTGGACTCTATCAAACTTCCGATCTTTGAAACTCATAGATTTTGAAAAATAATCTTTTGCCATTGAAGTCAATCGATTTTGTCAATATATCTAGAAAGCACATTTGCCTCCATTTACAGCGCTCCGCTTTTATTTTTCCTCTATAAAAACATTTATATTGATTAATTGCAGTCAATACATTAAAAGACAAATTCGATAAACTGATTTAAATCAAACATATCATTTGGCAATTATTTCATGATTAATCGTATTAAGAGATATTATTGGTAATCTCGAATAAAGTAATATTTTTCGCAGATTAAATTTATCAATATATTCGGGAGCGCGCGATATATTTATTAACCATACTCAGCAATAAAATATAAATTGGATTGATGCATTTCTCGCGATTGAAGGATGTAGATTTTTTTCTCGCGCCTTCGACGTGTGCCAATTCTGTCGCTATGTGGCAATGCGAATTCGTTGTGCAAGGTTCTCAGTACATATTGGCAATCGCAGTTAAAACAATAGCGGAACGTTATTCATTCAGTTGAGTCAGAAGAGTCGTTACCGAACGATAGTTTCTCGTGATTACATTACTGTCGTATTTGCTTATTGTCTCTTTGACATGTGTGCAATATCAAAAATAGAAATGATTTATTGGTAATAAAATTTTTTTCACCAATTATTCTATTTTGTAACCTTCTCATAGCTATATGCACATAATAACAGAAAAATTACACAACGAATAAATATCTTGCTAAAGGAGATTTTAAAGGATATTTATATTTGTTTAAAGGAGATTTGTTGTAAATAATAATAATTTCTAGGATTTTAAATGAATTAACTTAAATTAAAAATTAATTAAATCAAAGATTTATTTTTGATTTTAGAACTTTTCAATCTTTTATCGGTATTTAATGCATAAGAATATTATGTGTTAGAATGACGGAAATTTGTATATACCCAGTTTAAAGTAATTTAAATTAAAAATTGCAGAGTTTACTGCACATATTCAGATACATTTTGCGCGTAAATGGCATGTAATATTTTGAGCCTAGAAATAATAATAAAAATCGACGAAGAGAAGTTTCAAGATAAAAATACGGATAAATTGTCATGTTTACATTCGATAAGGAGTACCCGCGCTTATTGAGATGTTGCAACGGAAAATCGTCGCACGTGACGTTTAATTAAGCATTGCATTAATGAAGCAACGTAAGTGGTGGTCTGCGATGTCAAGGTTTCGAGATTGAGTCAGATACGCCTAATTAAAGATATACTAGATAAACTAACATATCCGGACATGGATATTCGTAGCTTGACGCACACAATTATGCATTCTACATTATTACAATTCTATTTTAATTAAATGCTCTTGTGAAATAATGACTCACCATTCTAACGCAACGAATCTTACACGGAAAGAACGGTTTTGCTGAAATATCTAAAAATTTCGCCAGATACAGATCTGAAAATAATTTTGTTAGACCATCAAAAGTAACTATGTAGGACACTCAAACATGATGATGATGCTGCAAAAAGTTTTGATATTGGGCGTCCTACATAATTATTTTGATGACCCAACAAAATTATTTTCAGATCTATATCTGGTCAAATTTTTAAATATTTCAGCAAAACCATTCTTTCTCCGTGTAGAGATATTATAGAGATCTTCATAAGATATTTATGAGATATCATATTTATTGTAATATTTATATAGTTATTTAAAATATATACGTATGCATATCTATTTTTTCGCAGATCCCTTATTTCAATGTATGATAAAAGATAATTTAACACTCTCATCGATACAATGCGCAGCATCGAGGTTATAATTACGTTATAATTATAATGTAATTTTGTTGTAACTACAACGTATAACTACAACTTTGTAACAAATATGAAGGATCTATCTCACATGTAAAGTACATAACATAAAAAACATGTTACGTGTATTAATTACACAATGATGCTAAATTGCGCATGCTATGCGCGAGTGTCGCAAAGAATAATTAATCTTCGCGCAAGAAAAAGCAATACATAAAATAAGATCTCATTTACTTCAAGGTTATGCTCCGCCGTCGTCCGATGCCTCGCAAGGTCTCCTCCTCTACTTCTCTTGATCCTCCGTTAGTTGTCCGTTGATTGACCGTTGATCCTAGTTACTCTTTCTTGATGACACTCGCGAATGATTCACTCGCGAAAACAGTGTTAATTACAATTGCGTGTATCGCACTAACAGAATATAATCCCGCGGCGGTTTGCGTGACGTTCCTCACACTTTATTACGTCACTACGATAGCACGAGAGAGATATACTCGACACTTGTGATGTCTCGCAAATGAGCGCATCTTGGAGGGTGGAGGATCTTAATCTCATGTCTCTCTCATCCCCTATCGCCTCGGTATCGCGATTTCGGAGGAACAAGTCGCGCGGTATATCGGCTTTAACAAGTAGCCGTCGCTCCGGCACGAATCGTGGGAGTCAATTAATCATTGTAGGCTGATAATTGTAACGAGGAATAATCGCATTTAGAAGAATAATAATCGCGACGATAGACTGAGCGACTCCTGCCCACACGGTTCTCGCCGCGCGAATGATAGCAAGGTGACTGCATGTACACATCAAGTACGCCGGTACTATTGTTGAACTAGCACAATGACAACAAAGTGTTGCAAACAAAAATCAAACATCGAACGCCGCGTATCAACGGATTTATCACCGCTACGAAATATTCAACGTATTGTAAAATTAACGCTGAATATTCTGTACCTTGCGCATTGAATTAATCTCGACGAATGGACTATTATCGCACGGATATATCCAACACGTTTATTTGGAGAGTAAAATTATCGCACGAGTAAATCCAACGTTTGTTTGAAAAATAAAATTTATCTTTCCTTGAGTTTTGCGATTCCAATTAATCTCTAAAATATACCGTTGTACTGTACAGCGTTTGCGGAAAACGCACATACGCGTATGAATATTACATTTTTTTAATTCATTGTCGATATATTCTTTATTAAAATTTATTTTTAATTTATTCAATGCCTATGTATGGCGCTTATGTGGCCTTGCATTTTCCAATCTGCAATTCATAACGTTAATTCGCGTTTCTGATTCCCGCGTAACTCGACATTGTAACAAAAGCACGGGTGTCGTGTAAGGATTATTATTCATGACAATCCACGAGAACCCGATGTATCTGTATGACGCGTAACACAGAAATCGATACTAATTATAGTATTTGTATGCACATTATATGTCTCGCGTAATGCTGTAGGACGTACCAGATGTCTCATATGTCATGTGATAAACTTCACCTATATATGTATTTCTCGGCAGATTTTGAATCAACGTTTTCTTATAATAAAAATCTAATAAATGTAAGCATAAATCTAAAATTATATAACACCTGAAGTAAAAGTACTTTTTACAATTAATCGTACAAGACAACTTCACTTGAGAAATAGAAATTTAATTTCCAACTCAATTATCGAGAAATAATTGCGAATAAAAATTAAAAAGTTAGAATAAGTAATAGGAATTCCGTGCGAATTTTTTCGTTAACTCGAAATTCAGCAGAAAGTTTGCCGAGAAAAAGTACAACGCGCGCATTATGGAAGAACCTGTACAATGGTGACCTTTAACATTGCACCGCGATGCTGAGCCATCAAGTAATCCGACGACCGCGCTTCCGCTGTATCAATTAATGCATATGATTGCCACTCCTGACAATCGAAAAGGTCAAAACTCTCCCTTTCTCTTTGTTCCCTCGAACTTTCAATGCTAGATATTAACAGTCCTCGAATCGATACGTATTCGTAACTTTTAAGGGAATTGAGTAGACATGCTCGCTTTAAATTTGCGTTCTAGCGTATAAATGATATAAAGGCTTGTTAGAAAAACAATGTTTAAGGTAAATTGAAAGTTTGTAGTCTTGCAACTTTTACAAAAGATATTATAAAGTATATACATATAATGCGAAAAGTGATATTTTAAGAATGAAGTTCAAAGTCCTGAGAAATTAGATTTATGTAAAAAAAATTAGATTTGCACAATAAAAATTCAAATTTTCTAGTATTCTAATTTTAACACGACGCATTATATCTTTCATACGCTCTTCATAGACAAATTATTCCTGGTTAAAGATTAATACATCAGCTCATATTTCCCTCAAATTTCTAGCCGGTACCTCGTAAAGGTTGACAAACTGGTCTAAATGGGGGAATGCTCGAGGGATGAAAGGAATGATCAGAGACGAGAACAGCTTCCTCTCGAGGAACCTCTCAGGAACCTCTGTCATAAATGGCTCGATATTACGCGCGACGGTCAATCGATCTTCATTAAATAGAGAGAGGGACTGCAATTTGCATAGAAAAATCGAGCGCGTGCGGGCGCGTCCTATAAAAGATGAAAGAAGACGACGGTATGTCAGTGTCAGTCGACGGATGCACGCTGCCGGGCGGAGAAAATCGATCTATCACGATCGAGACGTCACTCCCGACATTCGAGCAGGACGATCAACAATTTATAGACTCGACCGCTCGTTCGCTGGACACGGGGTTTTTTTTGTGAAATCCCGAAAACCCGACGTTTCCACGTTTACGATTGTAAATTATCAATGTGGCACGGCCGTCGTTGTCCATTTGCTGTGCCAAATTTAAGACAGTGCCTATCTGTCCAATAGCACGCTCGATATCGACCTGCCGCGAGACCGGCGGACTAATTTTAGACTATTACATCAAGTTTTATAGGACGTTATTATAAAGTAAAAAGGTTTCGCTAAGAGTAATCACAGTGTCGTATATTTAGTAGCGTTTCTCTACACAGCTGAAGAATTCGCGAGCTTATATCCAAGCCGTCTTAATTTCGCGTTTTTAGAAACTCCGAGCGGATTATGCAGTGCTACTGAGCTGCGGAAAAAGAGAAAGAGAGAGCTTAGGGATTATTACGATCTTCCCTCTTTTTAGATATAAATTTAGAATAGCGGGTGAATAAACCAGCTCCTCAATTTTGTGCAACTCTCGTCCAAAAATGTCTGTTCTGCAGTTCTCGATTAATTGTTAATGGGCGATTACATAAGAGGCCGTAATCTCTCCTCGGCGGGAGCTTCGGAATAAGGCTTCATTGTCATTTCGATCGGATCGTTTTTCATCGTACGGTCGAGCGATCTCGTTCAGAATTCAGAGCTTTCCGACGAAACGTATCGCGGACACACGCTCGTTGTCCCGTTGAATAAATGGGGTACACCGCGTGCACGATAGCCTTTCTCAGAGACGCGTGACGTCGTCGATGAGGTATAGCGCGGTATTATACCAATCCCGGAGGAGGAGAACGGCTTCATTGTCCGAGCCCGAATTGCGACGACGTTGTCTCCGACGAGCGAATTACCGAGCGAGTTTCGCGCGTCGTTAAGCCTTAAGTACTGACACGTCATCCGCGGCTGGAAATATGTAACGTTACCTCTGGGTTAACAGATGCGCGCATTGTCATAATTGGAGCACGGAGATAAATTTTGCAGTTACATTTAAACGTCGGGCATTAACGAACGCTTCCCGGTAGAAACGTCGGAAAATTTTCGAGAAATATTACCAAGTTATTCACTAAATAATTGAATACCGTTTATTTAATTGCAACGTATTCGTTCCGACCTTTCATCGTCTCTTTCTCTATATTTTCATTATAAATTTTCATAATAGTATTCTAATACTCCTTCTTATCTCCGTGATCTGATTCATTTTAACCTGGATACTCATATCGCCCAAGTAGAACAGAAAGTCATGATGACGTCAAAATGACGTCAAAATGATGCTAAAAATGACACTTTTGACATCATTTTGACGTCATCATGACTTACTGTTCTTCCTGGGCCGGTTCAGTTCCTGATACACGCCATCAATATCTGCTCTCTTATCCTTTGCATCGCTCTGCTAAATTTCAATGTGCATTCTCCTACACTGCAGTGAAATTTTATAACTCTCTTCCAGAACCCCTACGTTCACTTTCGTCTCTCTCTTCGTTCCGTTCTGAAGTGACAAAATACATTGCCTCTCATTTCACTTAACGAATTATAATGTCTTGCTTTACGTTCGATGTTAAACTCTTACATACTGTCTTACAAATTGCCATAAATTGCTAGAATTTGTTGAATTTGTTCATTTCCACATATATACAAATTATATTACTCAGGTCAGGAATCAAATCAGTAACTAAGCTGTAACCTCGCCTTTTGTCTACAATTTAATATCTTTTTATTTATAATATATATTTATACACATATATATTATACCTTGCATGCCGATTTTTTATTATTACTTGCATTCAATAAAGTTATTATTAATAAATCAATCAAGAAAAAAAGGGGCTCAGAGCCACGACAAGATGTCAGTGTCTTAACAATTTAATTAAAATGCTATGATTTCGAGTACATATTACATACGTTTCGATCCATTTATTCGGATCATCCTCAGTGTATTACAATATTTGAAAAAATTAACGCAAGAAGATACATTAAAACGCAATCGTCTAACTCAATATGACTAAAGTTCGCATGTTCTTATGTCGTCGCAGGGTCAAATGATAAAAATGAAATGAAATATGAGGTCTAAAAATTTTTTGTCTGAAGTCATGGTGTGAGCCAAAAAATACTTTTCTTGTAGAACGCAGTCATGTCCGACGTACATGACACGACTATCGCTTGTGTTGTACAAATTAGAACTATTATTATTATTAATAATATGCTTGTATGTCTGAGTCTGATCGACCTTCGATTTCGACATGCTTACAATTAGAAGACGGATACGATATCATTGCGAATTCGTTTCGCATTCGAGAATAACGGTCGTGTTGTTTTCTTTGCCGGAGAGCAGTTTCGTCTCGCATGAGAAAACTCGCGGAAGATGAAGAGCGCCGTCCTCGTTCACGTTAAAGCGATTTGTACGAGCGTAAGAGAAGTCGCCTTGTTTAAGGAAAGAAATGAGAACGGATGTAACGACGCCGTGACGGAGACTCTTGATATGCGGAAAAACCTGCCGAGATCTTTCCTCGAGAATAGTTATATGAAGATTAATGCCTTTTCATTCATTGCAGGATCGTTACCTGATATCGCAGTGACGATGGCATCGGGCAGGGAAATCCACGGTGCTTTCAGGTGAGCTGAACTTTATAAAACTCCAAAATTACGTCAAGTCTCAGTAATCTAAAAGTGTTCAATTTTTAATTAATAAAACGAAGAAGGCAATTGAGAGTCAAATGCAGATGACAGTGCGCAAATTTTAATAATTAATTAAAATATATAATATAATCAAAATTGTATGTTTCGGCTCATTTTTTAGCCATTCTCAACAAATCACGGGTCTGACAATTCTGACAATTCTGACAAAAATGAGCCGAAACGTACAATTTTGATTATATTATATATTTTAATTAATTATTAAAATTTGCGCACTGTTATCTGCGTTTGACTCTCAATTGCCTTCTTCGTTTTATTAATTTGACCTTTTCGAGAGTCTGTTAACCTTATATTATGTTCAATTTTTATCGCGATTTTAAAAATATTTTATTACAGAATTGCGCGATTCTTCTAAATGCTACACTGTTAAATTCGTAGTGTCAAATTAATTTCAATTTGAGTCACTTTTAAACTATTCTATAGGTCGCCACTGCTCCTACTCAATATGTCGTTAATGTCGACACCTTGTTTTAGTTAAATTAACGACAAATATGTCATTTTGATATACACGGTAGTTAAAAATAACAAAATGTTAATCATTGTTTTAATTAAATTAACGACATATTAAGTAGGAGCAGTGGCAACTCAAAAGAATTAACAGTGTACCCATGCATTTGTTTGCAAAAAGCAGATTACTTTGTTCATCTACTGTTTCAATTCTGAACATAGCAAAATAATATTTCTAATAATTTTAATCGCTTTTATTTCACGTTTACGCGTCGATGATTCATTCCGTTTTTTCGCATTTTCACTTTTCTTGCTTTACGCAAAGTTTCGCCCGGCTGCGCCCGAAAAAAGAGCGTGCGCGCACACACACACGCACACACAGACACACGTCAGTGATTTCGCCGCAGGAAGCCGGTTATTTCAAGGATTTTCGTGGGTGTATGTTTTCCGCGCGACCTTTAGAAATTCATTATTACGCGAGATGCAGGAATGAGGGATTAGTTAGCCGTCTGTTATATTAATCTACACCTCTCACGAACATCGTATAACTTCTTAATGAAAGTTTCTTTAACGAGATTTTTAAGGTTCGGATTTTCTTTAATCAAACTGTGGCAGAAGACTTAATTCTTTTCGTAGATTTAAATGATACGACATAACAAAAACTACTTAATTTGACGTAGTGCGAGGGTTTCCTAAAAGAAACATCAAAAATCTCCCGGTCCAAGAAAGATTAATTACTTTTAATTTAAATTATCTTGAGGAGATAATTTAATATCGAAGTATTCGCCAACGGAGAATTTTTTCTTTCGTTTAACTTCAAAAAGTCCATTTCCACCAATGTAGATTAACTTTAATCTCGGTTTAACTTATTCTTTATCTAATTTTTAGAACAGATACAGAAAAAGATACAGAGTATACAAATTAAACCGAGATTAAAGTTAATCTACATTGGTGGAAATAGGCCTTAATCTTAGCAATTTGATTCGACCAGCGATGTATTTCATTTTTTTCGAGCGCGCGAACGCAGGTACTGAAGAAAAAAGTCATCGAATTGTTTCGAGAATTTTTGTGGGCGTTGTGCACGATGCAAATCGAGTCTTTCGCCGGCAACACCTACATTGTATCAGAATATTGACTTTGTGTTAAAATTAATTAAATTTACTAATTAAACGGAGAGACGTCTCTGCAACGATAAATTACACCCTCATGTTTTTCGTGACATTTGCAAATTCGCGGCGTGGGCGTCGTCGAAAAGGACGGTAGGGCACTTTGACGGTACATCGATACGAGCTGCTGCCACACAAATAGAAATGCTTAAATTTTATAGGATATCATTATCTTTATATTTAGTCGGAATCAAATCAATGTTTCACAAGATACATGCTGCAGGTCGATACCTATAACGTCGGTATTACTTCAGAATATCGACATTGCAAAATTAATTAAGGGAAGAAACGTTTCCGCAACGTAAATGAGTTAATAAAAACCAATGCAATTTATTTTGTGAATCTTGACAAGAAGAGCTCGGTCGATTAATTTCATATTCATCAACTTCGGATTGCTCAGTTTCAATTAATTTAATGTACATGCTCGTGTGAGGAATCTTTTGTATCCCGATAAACACACTCGAGAACTTTACTTTCGTAAACATCCACGTAAAAAAGTAGATTAGTTGATACAGCCAAGTTATGATTTGTTGACGCAAGTTCAACATTTATAATGCAGATTTGATAGAATAGCAAAGAAAATGTGTCTGAAAGTTATGAACATATTTTCTTTGCTGCACTATCAAATCTGCTTAGTTATAAATGTGAAACTCGCATTAGCAAGCTACAACTTGGCTGTCTTTTTCTGTGTTCTCATGAACAAGTAACAATCTCGAGGCGCGTTTCGCGCTAATCAGCGTATTTTCGTCGTGCAATTACCGCCAAATATAATTGCTCGATTCTCTCGTCTGTGTCTACGACTCGGATATGATGTTTCCACGAATAAAGTTCGGCATTAGAGCACGCCGTGAGATTCGTGATCGGAATAGCGAGCACGGATTTAGAGTACGAGTATCGATCGCGTCTTCTCGCGAAGCGACACGATAAGCGGCGGCTCGAGGGTCTCGCAGTTTCGAGCCGTTTCGCGATAGCGCACGGCCGACCGGCACTGTGAATGGAGGAAAAAAATTGCCTTGGCAGCCAGTGAGAGCCGCGCGCGCGATCTTATTCTTAGCGACGTTACTTTATTTTTATTGCGCTTATAGCGCGGCATCGATCGTTCTTGCGCGCATACCGCGAGTTGACGTCGTTCGATAGTCTGATAGTCGGTCATAAGTAATGCAACGAGAAAGTAGTATTGCCGCGTCATAGGCAGACGCTGAATGAAGAAACGCGGCGGAAGTATCGGGCCTATCTTTAGTTACTGCAAAGTTACGTGGTTTCTACTGGGTGATGTCTGAACCCTTTTGCAATCTATTGGAGGTCGATTCAAACATTCTATATAAATAATATTGTGTACGTTATAAAAGGAGCAGCAGAAATAATTACGTTACGTAATTAATAATTACGTAAAGTAAACTTATATTTGTAATTCTGCAGATGATATAAGTAAAAAAATATTTCATTACATTAAGATCGCGTAATTGATACTAAATATAGAAAAAGCAATAATTGGTACCAAAATAGTCTCGATTTAATTAATGGAATCGTTATATAATCGTAATTAATTTTTAATTTTTATATATAGCAAATTTTTATTATTGGCATTTTCATATCACAGATAGATAAGAAGCTCGTCATAACTGCACGATCTCAACCCAAGTAGAACACGAAAGTCATGATGACGTCAAAATGATGCTAAAATGACGTCATCATGACTTCAAAATGATGTCAAAGGCGTCATTTTAGCATCATTTTGACGTCATCATGACTTTCTGTTCTACTTGGGAATAGCCATATTCACAAGGATAAAAGAAATTATCGCTGTAACGAATTAAAACAATCCATGGTGATCTTACAAATATTTAACACAAAATGCTACGTGTAATCGCATCGGGGATGTACTTCCGGCCGTAAACGAAATACCTCCCAGTGCCCGCGGGATGCGGAAATATTTTCAGCGTACGTAATAGCGCTTTTAACTCCCTCGTGAATCCGGCAATCGATATACTCCGGTGGCTCTCGCGAAGTTCGGCCGAACCGGAGATTGGAAAGTTCCGCACTAAATTTCGCCCGAAATGCGGTCGGTTTCGTTTCCCGGTTGGACACCGCCGTCGTCCATTCATGCTTGGACGATCCTCGTTAAGCCGTTGAGTCCTTGACGTCACGTTTAAGATGCTGTTAGGAGATTATGCCCGAGAGAGACGTTCTAAGGACACCCGGAGACACGTGAGACGCATACCGCCGTCGCGCTCTTCACCGGACAGTTAAACAAACGAACCTATTATCGAATCCGTCGCGCGAGAAAAAGAAAATTAATTGGATCGCATTCCCGTGATCGTCGGAATCGTATTTGCGCGTTTACTCGAGCGCAATCAAGCGCCATTCACGCATCTCCTCCTCTATCCGGCGTAATCTCTCGAATAATATCCGAGCCATTCGTCTCGAGAGAGGAATGCGAAACGAATCTTTAAACGCAGTCGTCCGCGCGTTTAATGTTAAACGTGACTATTCTCGATTCTGATTTCGATTTGTCAGACAAGCCGAGCTTAAGATCCAAGTTTCTCTTACGTACAAAGATTTCATATCTTCGAAAGTTAAAGGAAAAATATATCTGATGGTGTATACGCAGTAAAAAACATTTTGTACTTGTGTTAAAACCGGTCCTTGTTAACATTTTTGTGTTAAATTTTTATATCCGAGTGTTAATTTAACATAACGTGATTATGTTTTTGAATATTTTGCGTTAAATTGATATTCAACATTTCTTACAATTAGTGTTAAAATAACACAATTTATGAGTAAGTGAACAACATAAATAACATAAAAATAATGTAATTTTGAAACGTAAATTCTAAGATACTTAAATAAAATGTACGTGTTAATTTAACATATTACACTAAAAAAAATTCTTGGTAATTGTGAGATGCATTTAGTATACTTTCTTTTGAAGTATTTGATTATTATTACCGATTATAATAATAATAACAAAACATTTTGTAATAGTTATAAACATTTGTAATAATTATAAAAGAATAAATTTTGTTTAGTTGAGCCAATTAAATTATATAATACTTATACGTTTAGTTGAAACTATTTCACCAAGGTGCTTGGTAACATTAACCAAGCCTGGATTTTTATAACCAAGCCTTTCTTTCAGTGTATAAATGTTATTTTTACTAAAGAAATATATGCTTCCACGATTTATTTCCAAATTGTGTCAAAATGTTACACTTTTTGTGTTAATTTTTACATAATATTTGTGTTACTTTCTAACATATTTATTTTGTGTTAAATTAACACAAAAATTTAAGTATATTTAATTAACCGTTTGGGACACGTGAAGTGTGTTAAATTTAACACAACTTTTCCAACCGTGTACGTTTCGTATCCAATCGAGATTCGGCAAGAGCTCTAAAATTCATATTCTCAAATGGCTCTTGTCCGTCTTGTACGATCTGTATGTAATATTTTGCGATTTCCGAAAAATCAATACTTTTCCGCGGCAACACGCGGCTGTGCCGGCACACCAGTGACGTAACGCCTGACGCAAGCGACAATCGTTGCGGCCGCGATGCCGCAGAGCCTCTCTAGGCGAACGTCGATAGTACACCGGACGTCATGAATGCACTCGCCTTCCTTAGATCGGCATTTTCCGAACGAGTACGTCACGCCTGACGCAGCGATATTTCAGCAATAATTATAGATATTCTTATTTTCATTTAAAAAGTCAGAAGTATTATTTTCTTACATATACCAAAATGATTTATCAAAAATATAGGGAGTGCTATCGTTGGATGCATATTGATTGAAGCAAATCATTTAACCCTTTGATGCACACATTTTTCTTTATTGTTAATTTACAGGCAACCTATGTACTTATAGGTTTTTTGGGTTGGTGATTACAAATCTGAGGTCGAAATTTAAAAGTTCAAAATGGCGGATCCAATTTCACGTAAATCGGTTAAATTTTCGTAATTCAGGCCCGCCATTTTGGATCCGCCATTTTGAATTTTTGAATTTCGACCTCAGATTCGTAATCAGCGACCCCAAAAACCTAAAGTATGCAAGTTTTATGACGATATTACTTATAGATCACTGTAAAATACATTTTTTCTGAAAAATATGCAATTTTTCACAATTTGTTTATTTATAGCATTGTTACAACTAACAAAATTTGATCCTTCACATTTTTATATGTTTTTTAACATCTTATAGATCTTAAAAGTACAAAAAATCCGGATGAAAAGATCAAAAACATAGTTTAAATAATTAAAAATGAAGAAAAAAGGTGGGATTGTCCCACACGGAAAGAACGGTTTTGCTGAAATATCTAAAAATTTGGCCAAATATAGATCTGAAAATAATTTTGTTAGACTATCAAAAATAACTGAGTAGGACACTCAAGCATGATGATAATGCTGCAAAAAGTTTTAATATTCTAGCAATTATTTTGAGCGTCTTATTTAATTACTTTCGATGGTCTAACAAAATTATTTTCAGATCTGTATCTGGCCAAATTTATAGATATTTCAGCAAAACCATTCTTTCCGTGCACCATGTTTCAAAGGATTAAACTGTAATTATATATCATAAGAGTTTTTCTATGTCAACAGAGCTTGAAGGATAAAGTTCAACGGTACTAACATTGCGAAATGGCCAATTTTGCCGTACAGGAAGCTGCAGAAAACAAACGGCAACAATATAGAGATATGGCGAAAAGTATAAAAATGTCAAACGTTAAATGGACCTTTTTTATCGTCAAAGAAGACCACTCCGTTCCATCAATCGTTAACGTTGCAACAGGAAATGCAATACGGTTTCGTGGGTGGCAGTTTTACGTACGGTGACCCAGGAGAGTCGCGCTACAGTCGGACTGTGAAATTCGCGAAATCTCGCGCCGCCGCCACGACCATCGCCGATTAATCTCCGCTTCGATCGTCGCCCTCTGCCCTTTCGACGTTCCTTCGACCCCGTTCCGCCGCCGCGGCAACGTGCCATGAAAATGGTTTGCGATTACCGCGGTGGCGTTCGCGCTGACGAGGCGAATATATATTCCGTCTTCCGTCCGCGTTTATCCTTAACCCGCGCGAAATTGATTTCGTCGCTCGTCCCGGGTGAATAGCCGTTGCGAGAAAAGTAGGTAACCACCGGGAACGCAAAGATCACAATGTTCGTGTTTCTCTCTTCATCGCTTCTCCGGAGAACGCGATCGGATTTGTATCCCGTTGAGCAAGTATCTCGGGTCAAAGTAGGGGAGACCGGGGCTAGAAGTCACACGGGTTAGTTGTCACAAAGCTTATATTTCACTTAATAGATTGAGTGGCATATTCTTCTCTATAGTGTAGATTGCATCTATCGTGTTAGTCGGGTGTACGAAATAGCTCATGGCAAAAACATCGCATGTGATATTTACGAGCACTTTTTAAAAATTAGACGTGGTGAGTAAATTTTTCTTATTTCTACCCAAGTAGAACAGAAAGTCATGATGACGTCAAAATGATGCTAAAATGACGCCTTTGACATCATTTTGAAGTCATAACGACACCTTTGACATCATTTTGACGTCATCATGACTTCAAAATGATGTCAAAGGCGTCATTTTAGCATCATTTTGACGTCATCATGACTTTCGTGTTCTACTTGGGTATTTTTATTGTTCCGTTGGTTTTTGGAATTACTGGTCGCAATTTCTCTTTAGTCGTAAGAAATATTATAGTTCTAGATAATTTTTCCTATATTTAGTTAACCGTCATTGCAACATAGTTTATAAATATAATCTCTTTTGTTCAAAATGACCGTTCGGGGTAAGTTGTCTATTATGAGAATTCTTATTCTTTTATTTACTCAAAGTTTATGAGAGTTATTATTACAAAGCTTATGAGAATTATTATTCTTTTATTTACTCAAAGTTTATGAAAATTATTATTACAAAGTTTATGAGAACTATTATTTCTTAATTCAATGATTGTTTAATTCATGCTGCGATATATTATTTACTTTAAGTTAAATCTACAAAAAACTGTCACTAACTTTAATAAAACATTTAAAAAACATCAAAACAGATACTATTTGTCTCATGTTTCCTCTATATGAAAGATACGTGACAACCCAGAATCATGTGACAACCAACCCTGGGTATGGGGTAAGTCGTCACATTTGCACGATTTTGCTTAGAATTAAATAACTTTTTTGTGTATAAATATATATAAGTCTAATATTTTTTTTCTTACACCTAAAGGATGTAGCTACATTATAAAGTAGTATACGATATTATAAAATATTGCAAACATTTTTTTAAAAATCAGTATTTGAAAAGTGTGACAACCCGCCCCGGTCTCCCCTACATTGATTTCAATACTCGAGAGATGTTGTGATATTTTCTTATAGCGAATTCGATCACTACACTGGATTAATGCACATTAAAGGCCAGTGGCGTAGCCAGGAGGATATTAAGGGGATAAATCCCCCCCCCCCGAAATTTTGGAACCAAATATGAAAATATGAAAATGAAAGATTGAAAACTAAGAGAAAAATGAAATGGTAAATGCTTTAAGGTCTAAAGAAAATGTCCTGAACGAATATTATTATCTCATTTAATTAAAAAAGTTATATGTTCTGTGATTTTTATTTTTTTAAAATCCTCTCCCCCCGAAATAAAATCCTGGCTACGCCCCTGTTAAAGGCTGTTACATAGAACATATCTAATGCAATTGTATGTTATAATCAATTTAACGATAAAATCATTAATGCATATTCTGCTAAATAACATAATATCATTGATGACTATTTGTATAGTCGTATAAAATATTGATGTGCTTCTACGTTTAAATAACTTCATGTATAGCTTTAATATGCACTAATCCAGTGTAGTGCGGGTGATCGAATTCGCTATTAGTCTCACATTCTGTTAGGTTTACCATCATCGTGTTAAATTTAAATTCTAGTAACGCACACTGTTAATTTCTTTGGATCATTTTTAACTGTTCTATAGATTGCCACTGCTCCTACCAAATATGTCGTCACTTTAACTAAAACATTCGTTACCATTTAACCATGTGTGTGTCAAAACGACCACAATTGTCGTTAATTTAACTAAAACAAGGTGTCGAAATTAACAACATATTGAGTAGGAGCAGTGGCGACCTATAGAATAGTTAAAAATAACCCAAAGGAATTAACAGTGCAACGATTTGACGTTTTAAGTTTTCAGTAACCGAAAATATCGTTTAAGTTCGCTTTGACGAGCGGAACTTTAATTAGCGCTCGAAGTAGAATAATGTTTCATGTTCGTTCATGTATCATTTCTATTTCGGCAGATCGCAGATTGCGCAGATTAAACTTTTAACTCTATTTCGAGCAAAAAGCACTTCCCCTTAATACATTCCATTTCGTACCCCGAATTAAACACCTCGATTCTCGCGAAAGTTTATTCGATCCCTTACCGGATCCTCGCCTCATCGATAATCCTGTCGCCAATAAGCATCGGCGAAATGAGCAAAGTTCCGAAGTATAATCAACCGCGAGGGTTTCAGCCACGCATCCCGACGAAGTCGAAGGCGAGTTCCGTAGGCAACCGGTATTTTCTATTTGCGCTTCGCGATGTGCGCTGCGATAACGCATCCGTCTTTTTCCGCCGGTGATATCAGCGGTCCGGCGAAGGAAACTCGTAAATCCCGAGCGTAAACAACGCCCTAAAACGCGAGACGTGTTGGAGAGGGATAATTCTAGATTCGATTGTACCGCGGCCCCCGCTATATATGTAACATTGAAGCGATAAAGTGTGTGTGTGGGTGTGTGTATGGGTGCAACAAGATACTGGGGCCTGTAAACGAGACTCGGAACACATACTCGGCTCTCGGATCGATACTCGCGGCAGTTTTCGCGAGTACGAACCTCGCGAAAGACGCGACGAGAAGCAGAAGAAATCATCCCCGTCGCGTTGATCTCGCTACCGTCGAGATACTATTAAAAACCGTCAATCCTAGGTAAATTTTCGTGACTATCAAAGGGGCCCCGGGGGCCCGAAGATAATTGAAGAGTATCGATATTATCGATTATTGATACACTTAAAAAAAAATCTGATTGCATTAATTGGAATTCTGTTAGATTCAACTAGTATGTCCGTTGGAAAATGAATGAATCAGAATTCTTTTAGGAATTACCAGATGAGCATGATTAATTTCTTCCTGTTAAATATACCAGAATTTCTTGTTAATGTTCGCCGAACTCGCATAATAATAAAACTGCTAGAGTGCGCTGCGAGTAACGTTAACCAGAATTCTGGTTGCACGTTCCTTTATAACTAGAAGTTTTATTAATCCAACTGGAAAATACTAATCAAATCCTTATAGTTAAGTCTATCAAACGTTCTAGTTACAAAAAATTGAGTCCAATCACAACCAGAAATTCTGTTTCGTCTCACCAGAATGCTTTCTATCAGATATGTCTTGTTCATGTAATCAGACCATTTTTCTCAGTGTATAAATTTTCAATCGCTGTCATAAATATATCAGCAATTAACTTATAATAGAGTATTAAATACGATTTATTATTATACAAATGTTTTATAAATAAGCACGCATATTTATAACGTGTATATTGTTATAAAATTACTTTTTTTTTCTATTGAATTGTCACTCGACCGGTAATCAAACACGGATGATAATAATAAAAATGTGCAATTTTAAATAAAATCAAATATTCTTTTGTCGTAAATATACGCGGAAAGAATGGTTTTGCTGATATCTATCTTTGGCCAGATACAGATCTGAAAATAATTTTGTTAGACCATCAAAAGTAATTAAATAGGACGCTTAAAATAATTGCTACAATATTAAAACTTTTTTAAGCATTATCATCATGCTTGAGCCTACTTATCCTACTTATTGTTAGTTACTTTTAATGGTCTAACAAAATTATTTTCAGATCTGTATTTGATCCAATTTTTAGATATTTCAGCAAAACCGTTCTTTCCGTGTATATGTCTAAGATACATTAAAATAAATGATAAATCATAAAATTAATATTACGAGTTAATTGTCTAAATTTTAACGGTCACGCAAACTTCCCCAAATAGCACAGGTGGTCGTTATGAATTCAAAAAGAATTCACTTTTTAAAATTCTATATGAATTAGCGTAATCTGTTCGAAATGAACTAAAAAAGAATTAATAAGAGATAGGATATTATTCGCCAGTCAAACCACAGAAGAGATTTTTATTTCGACTCAACTGGCCAGTTCTTAATTTAAATTAATATATATCGCGAATCGTGACGCTTTTTCGACCATGGGTTTTGGTCTTTTCTAAACAGAGTAGAATTAATTATAATGTAAAGAATTTGTTGCGAAAAAAGAATTCCTTTTCAATAATCTTCTTATGGAGTATATATATATAAAGAATTCTTTTTGTATCTAAAAAAGAGCCCAGAATTGGTGACATAAAAGTGAATTCTTTTTGAACTCTTATGAGTGCTTTTAGAACAGAAATGGGATGAAAAAGGAATTCATCTCATAATTCGGGGATTCCAAAAGAATTCTTTTTGGATTCTCTTTGCTATCTGGGTCCATAAGATTGTCGATCTTCAATAGTATCTCGTCGGTGATCTCGCTCTGCGCAACTTCTCATATTCACCTAACCGAAAATTCCCGAGTGACGTAGAAGTTTTGAGGAAATACGCGCGAATAATCTCTGCGATTTATTTACGCGCGAACGGCTTTTCCTTCGACGAAATCGTTCCGGTTCGATGCGGCAGGCTTGCGAGGCGTGACGGGGAAATCTCGCCTGTCAGTCCGACGTACCGTGTAAAATAATTCTCAGGAATCATCTTGCGTTTTTCGAGGAAAGATACGAAGGTTTCCGATTGCCGCATATAACGATACCGTGCCCGATAATGATCAATATTATTATATCGAGTATACGTGCACCGTCAAGTATATACACCCAGCGCGAATCGGATTTTTCCTTTGACGTCGATAGCAGATAGGATATGGATTTACGCGAGCGTTTCAGCTGCAATGCCGCCCGCGCACGGCACAACGAGCTCTCAAGGTACATACGTCAGCCCCCGCGAAAAAGCGGAATAATAAACGCAAAAATAAATTGGACGCGGAACGACCGCAGCGTCGTTCTACAATATGTTGAAAACGGGAGGAAGGAAACAAACGCAGATTCGAGGCATACACAGAAATAATTGGCGGTGATTGTTCTAGCTTCTAGACGCTATATCGACTACACGACAAATCGCGATGTCACTGACGTAAAAACACATGACTCAATTGCTTCGTCATCTTGTTTTCCTACGAATAGTCAGCATCTTCTTAATTTCGCTAGGCATGGCTAGAGACCCTCTAATAAGAGTCACGAAATAACGTCCCCAATTTTAATTGGTGCTACCATTTTTCAGTAAACTACACTGACGGAAATGGAAATCCCACCCAAGTAGAACACAAAAGTCATGTTGACGTCAAAATGATGTCAAAGGCGTCATTTTAGCATCATTTTGACGTCATCATAACTTTCTATTCTACTTGGGCAACACCAAGAAGGAGTTATGCTAAGTAAATGAAAATTACACAGAATATTCGTCTACATGATTTATTACATTGCTACACGCGCATCCTATGAGTCGTGATCTTGTAACTGGTATTAATGTAATAACTCATGTAGACAAATATTCTCTGTGATTTTCATTCACTTAGCATAACTCCTTCTTGGTGTTGGAATGTCCATTTCCGTCAGTGTAATAGATAGACCAATAGTACAGTTGTTTACAGTCACCTAGTCATACTACAGTCATACTAGTACGGTTGAATCTGTATTTTAAAATAACTTCAACTAAAGTGTCAAATAATGACTGGTTGTTCTGCGCCAAACAACAAAAATTCATCAAAGAAAGATTCCCAGATAACACAATGTCCAAAATTTGGACATAAGACGTCTTATGAAAGTCTTTTCCCGTGATTCTGAGCGAAGAGTAAAATGAGTATTCAATGTAGAACGAAATTGGAGCCTTTTATAAAAGTAATATAATATATAAAAGTTTATATTATACATGTAACTTATTTCTTTCATTTGAAACACTAGACTTTAAAAATTAAATTCCGTGCTATGGCTATTTCCGACATTTGCTGAAAAAAAAAACGGCGTTACCGACCTAACTTTGACGTTATTTCGTAACTCTTATTAGAGGGTCTAGAGGCATGGCTATTCTTTTCGCGGTTTATTTATTTGCTCCGTTAAAGTCACTTTTTCTGTTATTACATTACGCTCATATATCCGCAGCCTCATCGTGGACGACGTGGACTCGCACTCGATCCTCAGCGACGGCTCCGACCTGGACGGGCTGTCGCGCGAGAGCAGCTCGCAGAACTCGGCGTCGCAGACGCCGCTGGACAGCCCCGGCGGGCCGCGGGAGAGGATCAAGCAGATCCAGGTGGAGGCTGAGACCAGGCGGGGCGAGTTCGCCAGGTTGCTGGAGGAGCACGCGCAGGTGGTGCGCAAGCTGAAGATGATGGAGGCGGAGGAGCAGCTGTCGACGACAACGACGACGACGACGGCGACCGGGAACGCGACGGTGATCGGCGGGGCGCACGCGTGATTTTACAATTTTATTACCGACGCCGGGACGAGGGTGACACCGAGGGTCGGGACCACCGCGTCGACGACCGTCGTACGACCGACCACCACCGCCTCACCGCGTTTCCCCCTCGTCCATCTCGACCGCGAAACCCCATCCGGACGGGCCGTCGTCGTCCGTCGCGATTCGCAGACGAGACGCGGATGACGCGAATATCGCTGGACATTCGGATTGTTAACTCCCGGATGCGCTCCGAACGGGCCTCCGAAATATTCAGCTATGCACGTTCGTGGGGAAGTAATGGGTGCATCCGAGAGTTAACTGCGGGGGAAGGGAGATATGGACTCGAGAGGACTTCTCTTGCTATCTTTCTTTTTCCTTTTTCTTTCCTGTATTACGTAGTTTCGTTCCGCTCTCTGATTTCCGTTTCGGATTAATTCGACTACGCCGCTTTGGTTAAATTAGAATAAAGACTGAAATCGAATTGGCGATCAAACTGAACGATGTAGGAAGAATTTTGGAAAGTTTCAATTTCATATTATTTGTCAAGTTATGGTAATCGAACAAAGTAACCACTAGTCTTGCATGTTTACGGAAATTCAAATAAATTAAAAGCGTAATGTTATAAAGCGTATTTTGCGAGGCTTTTATATATAAACGCGCATTTATAATTGCGATGTGTTGTTGTATTATAAGTATATATGTAACTTCTCGCAATTTTACTTGTGACTGAACGAGGTATCTGTACAGTTTGAAAAATTCGAGATGCGCCATCGAGCGCATGATTCCACTACCGTGACATGTAAATTCGAAGCGAGGTCTTTCCGTACTGTCATCCGATTTCGCGAGATCGAATTCCAGCGAGCCCGATTGGCAGGATCGACGCATTCGCGAAGGGTACCGTAATCAGCCTCCCGCGACAGGGATCGTCCTTATTTAACCCTTGTTTGCAACAAAGTCTGAATAAATAAAAAAACTACTAGACACGACAATAATGAGGAACACTATTATGGGGAACGTGCGCGAAAGCCGCGGTTGCGTATTGTTCACAACGCGTGGAACAGGGAACTCCCGCCCGTTCGAACTAGCTCAGCAGCAACGGCTGGCCTAAGCGTAGTACAAATTTTGCAGTGAAGTCTTAATAAAAGAAAAAAATGAAAAAAGAGGTGCGAGTGGGCCGAGAGAAAAAGCGAGAGAGAATTTCTGATGTAATCACGGGATACGACACGGCGGCGGGAGACAATCGCGCCGCCGTTTCGCGGAGGAAACGCAGGTGCTGGAGTGGATATGGTGTCGTACACGAACACACGTAGCCTACTCTCGAGACACAACCGGGGTGTACAAGCTTCTACGTTTTATATAGTGTTGTAGAGTTGAGTGTTCCATATAAGTGTAAGCTAGTTTTGTAATATCGTAAATATACGTGTACGATAAAAGGCGGATCTGCCGGGTCTGACGGAGGACGCGACTCTTTTGTAAATAGGTTTCTTTCCATTACACATGCATAACGAGGCCCGGCCGCACCGATCGATTGTCACCAATTAATCCTGATTAACGACTTTCCGTATCTCTTTCTGTGTCGCAGTCGCAGCCACGATTACGTGGGTAGTATTACGAAACCATTAAATATAAAAATTTAAATATAATTATTTAAATATAAAAATCACATATCTTCTTTTTTGAATGATATTCAGTTAACTTAACAAAAATTCCAGCCGCGGTAGTTAATGTTGCAAAAATAAAAAGATTACGAGAAATTTAACAATATCGATGTCAAACTTACAAGAAAATTGTGAAAAAATGCGATACGATGCATTAAACATCAACGCGATATAGCCCTAATTTTCATTTTATAATTAAGTGGTAATTAGAACTATAAGAAGAAAGAGACACATAAAAGCTTAGCTCAAGATTAACTAATGAAAATTATCGGTGCGATCGGATTTGGATACTTCACAAAGCTCGAGAGGAATCGCTAGAACTAAAGGAATAGACACGTCGGAAGTGATGCTACTTAATTTCGTCATTTTACTCTTAACATTTAGGAAGTTTGTATAAAGTATGGACTGGGGCAAGTCACGACGACACTGCTAATTTTCTACACGTGCTGCGTCAGACCTGTATTCAGATGACATAGGTATTATTAGGCATTTATAGACTTATATATACATACTTAAAGAGAGACACATAAGTAGACCTGTGTTAAATAATAGCCCTAGTGTAAAGATGTCTATCATTGCACATTGTGCCAGCCTACGCCCGTCGGCAATCAGGACATCTTTTCCTCGTTTAATTCGTACGTCATAAGATAAATCGTCAATTTGAACTGAATTGCCAATCGTTCTCTCGTGTTCCAACCGAGATAACAATCACTCACGTTGTTTTTCAAGTACGATTATATAGGAAAATAAAACGAGTAAATCTTCATGAAACTTTAAATTTCCAAAATGTGTTTAAAAAGATAAAAAACGTGCGCTATACTTCTTTTTATAGGAATTAGATAATATATATGAATAATTCGGTGTATATGAATAATCCTAGATTCTTGAAAACAGACGCGATGAAGGAGCTTTAGGAAAAATATCCTGATCGCTGTATCATCGACTGGCGCATTGTGTGAACTAAAAGAAGACAGTCCTAGAATACGTAAGGAATAGACAGGAATGATTTTAGCTGCTCAGAAACGTAAAATGCTTTAAAGGAAATTTCGCGACTTGAAAGTGATACTGCGAGGCAATAATTTCTCCAACATACTCGGGAAGACTGCGGAGTAGCGCGAGGAACGAATGCGAAACGAAAAATCTGCATTATTTTTGCTGCTGCGAGATTCCTACGGACGTTACTATTACGTTAAGAAAACTACAGATACGTATAAAAACCTATATTGTCACCGTATGTAGTTTTTACTCATATTATTATTCGTACGACTGCATGTTATAGAGGCGGCTGTATATGATATATATATTTATCAAGTTTGTAACGAAACGCTGAGAAAAGACGCGATTCTGATTTCGCGCGAGTAAATATTGCGAGCAGGAAAAAACGTGGCTCGGTATAGCGATATTTTATCGGTTCTGCTTTCTACCGCTGTAATGGGAAACGGCTGCTTTTTGAGACTAAAGAAAATGCAATGTAATATTATATCACGCCGAGTTAATGTGTTAACGTAATCGAGATTTATATGTAAATTTTTGATGTAATATCGTAACGTGTGAGATACGACGACACGCTCTGTTGAGTTTTATTAAGAGAATCCGCTGCTTGACTAATTATTTATATAGCCTCATGTATGCGAAATAATTATGTATGTGTAAAATGATGGTTGCTACTGGAAAAAATATACATATATTTTATTGAGTTGACAATGAACGTATAGTTGCATTTTTTTTGCAGTAAGACCTTCCGATCTTTTCCTCAAGCATGCAAAATTTTGTCGTTGATATGTTAACAAATATTATCACATTTAAAAAAATATTCTTAATACATCATCGATCATAACGTATTATTTGGTGTAACGTATTATACAATAAATATTAAGCAATGCCGTTTACTTAACTCAAATCTATTATTTACAATCATGGGCGTCCATGAGGGGGGGAAGGAGGGGCATATGCCCCCCCTGGATTTTAATTTTTTCAATTTAGAATAATTTTATGATTGACAACTAGATAATTGTTATTTGAAATTTATACATTTAAAAATAAAAATCTGTATAAATATATATTTTTTTAATGTTATTTGAAAAATATTAAATAACGTTCGTTTGGCAGAACCTTACAAAAATGGTACCCCTAAGTTAAACTCTGCCCCTCCTTGAAAAAAATTGTAAGGGCGCCCATGTTTACAATCATGTCTATAAATACAATGAATTTAAAGTGTATATATGTAAATATATAAAATACACCTTACGCAACAGATAGAGATATGTTTGAAGGACGACGTGAAACAGAAATAACTTATATATATGACTAATTAAAGTTTACTCATTACAGTTGTGAAATATGCAAGATAAAAAAAGTACTTTTTCGAAAACTTACGCAGTAACATTGTGATTTTCTAAATATATAATACATTTATTATACATCTATATATCGAATTTCATTTCGTTAAAAGACACGTCGTATATCACATTTGAAAAATCAAAATCCTGATCTCCGATATAACGTCACGATTATAACTTCTTTTATTGTTTCGTAAGAGAGATATGTAATCACACGATTTTGTTTTATGTCTCTGTTGCTCTGCGATGAGAGGCTAACAACATTATTCTATGACTTAGCTTTACATTGTGATCCCTCAGATATCTAATAAAGTCTGCCTGCTTTTCCAGCAGTTCCTCCAAATTCCTCCCCCTTTGATGATACCCGATTTCCCCCATTCCGGAGTAGGAATCCTGCGTGAAGGGCGATAGCCATTCATCGCGAGTGACGTCGGGCGGTGGACGTAATCGATTGAATCTCATAACTCTCTCTATATAAGAAACAAATATTGGCAAATCGCAATAAAAAATGATCATTTCGAGACTTTTAGTATGTTAGTGTTATTAAAGCTCACATTCTAAATGTCTTAATCCTCAAACGAAATATTTTCCTTTTCTGAGAAATCTCGATGATAAAATCTTAAAATTATTTTTATAATGTTTTTTATATTTTATATAATTTTTCAATATTTCTTGAATATTATATAGAACCTAAGAAATCTATTCTTCCGCTGAAACTCTCCATTTTCTATCGATCTATTCTATCGAATTAATTCTCTCTCTTTGCAAGATACTTACTGATATAATTAATGTAAGCCGGCAGGATTATTGTGAGTTCCAAAGTAGTTAGGAGAAAAATATAGTTAAGCGGCGTGAACCACTCTGACGTCTTGCAATACCGCTCGTAGTCGACTTTATGCGTGTGATGTAGAATCACAGCTAGCAACAAGTAGCATGTATTCCACAACGAAACGATGAAAAGGGGCGTCCTTATAAGTTGATATGTCGACTGATAGAAATCTAGGTACCCATTAATACGCAAATTATGGTGTCTCGCCTTGACAACGTGGTCTATCGCCATGACTGTCAGCCAATAAGCACAGTGTAGGTACAAGTATATAAAATACGTGTCACATTTGTTCTGTTCCTTTGGCCAAATAGACACAAACACAATCCCAGAGATCCCCAAAGAGACCTACGATACAAAAATTTGCTCCAATGTATCCAGCCCGGTCCTTAACCTTTAGACTGCCGAAAAAGCTACTTTTGTGGCTCTGAACAAATCTCGAAATTCTGCGCAATGTGTGTATGTTACTTATATAGATAAATTTTTAGAAAAAAAAAGAACACTATTTTTTAATAAAAAAATACTGGCAGCGTAAAGGTTAAATATCCTAAAGACACAACACAGCAAGCGAGGTATACCTACTCCAAGCAAAAGAGGAATCGACACGACTGACACAGTGTTTAATTGTTGAAAATTGTCTTCCTCCTGAGAGCTCAAGATTGGCTGAAAGTACTGCTCGTCCTCCATTTTAACAGGTTGATCAAAGGATACTCATAAAGTATGATATATCCTAAACAAATAACAATTGCCATAACAGTTATTTAAACCTAGTGCATTTTTTTAAGTATCATCACGGTTAAAATATGCTGATAAAATGCAAATAAAAATTAAACAAGGCATCTAATATCTACTAACATTTACAAACACAGTTAACATATATGAGCAACAAATCTTTTTCATCTTTGGAATCGCATGCTTCCATGAAACAAAAATTGAGGAAACAAACTGCGTAATGTGGTAAGAGACGAAATTAAAATAAAAGAGATTAGTGCTAGCCTCCATAACAATTTCACGAGTGTTTATTTCAAGTTTTACAGTCTAGCGATAAAAGGCAAGACTCAAAGGTATTAAAAAGAAAGAAAATATTGCAAAAAGGAACACTTCTACCTAGAAAATAAGCTGGTTCTTTTGGATTCTTTTCAACAATATATTGTCCTGTGCGTCATTTCCCTCTCATTGATACATCCTAAGGTGAGTCAGCTCGAGAGGAAGTGATGGACTTCAGCTAAGAATATGACCCACGTAATCTACATCGTATGTATATAAAAAAATGAGAGGGACGCTCCCGGCCAAAACGACACTGCTCGTTGCCAATCGCAATTGACGCAAATACCGTTTCCACACGTGTATCGCGACTACGACACGAGACGCAAAAGAGACTCGCTAATCGAATTTGGCGTCGACGCAGCGCGCAAAATGCGATCTCAAAATTCTCCGTCGTTCACACAAATGGAGGAGCGAGTCGCACTGCATGCGCAGCAACGCCAACGGCAGTCACGTACATACATGTTTCATAGTAAATATTTTGGTGTCCATACTGAGAAAGAAATGAGAAAAGTAACGATTAAAAATCGTGTAACGTTCATGTTAAAAAAACTGGAGAATAACAGCCATCGGGACATATACATATACACATATACAACGTAAATAATGAAGAAATTAGGAGATTTATGTAACATGCAACCCCACGAGCACCTACAGGCCTAAGCACGAACCTGCGGAGTCAGTCATATGGTCAGGATGAGGTTAGGTACGAGTTGTGGTCTGTTCTATAGCTGAACTAGCGTACATTCGTTGCACCTAAAAGTGAAATAGATATATGTTTGACATTTGGCGAAAGCGAGAAAGAAAGTTTTAGTGCAGTCCAATACAGCGATAAGGAACAGGCTGGGTTCTGAGGGTACTCACGGAAAGCCGTGGGAAAGTCGCGTCTCTAGGTTAGGGTTAGGTTATGTTTACGTTCGCAGCGTCGGGCTGACGGCGGATGATAGCTCACAGCTCGCGTATCTCATCGATTGTAACGCGTAGCACATTCCGGAATCACTTCGAGTATTAACTGTGCCGCACAATCTTGTCAAACACGCGTTAAAACGACGTCTCGTATAATTTCACTTCGTCTGCTCGAATAGCACCGGTTTCGACTTCGAGAGCGGCGTCCACGCAATATGGCGTCGATCGCTCGAACAGTGGCTCTCAATTTGAATCTCGTCGAGATGTCGGAGCGTAATTTAAAAAAAACATGTGATCTTGGCGAAACGTGTGATTTGGATACTGCGGACATTCGAAAATGATCTCGATATTTTTAAATAAGATAAAAATGCAATGATTTTTTCGGAAGTGCAGCATCGGAAGCTTTGACTATATAAAGTAAAAGATCGCCCAGATAGCACAGAGAATCGAAAAAGAATTCTTTTTTATGTCACCAATTCTGAATTCTTTTTTAGATGCAAAAAGAATTCTTCTTAGAAAAAGAATTCTTCTTAGAAAAAGAATTCTTTTTGCATCTAAAAAAAAATTCAGAATTGGTGACATAAAAAGGAATTCTTTTTCGATTCTCTGTGCTATCTGGGCGGAAGTGTCATCTACGTTTCTGCTAAATTTCAGCACAAGAATTCTTTTCTTTTTTAATGATACTTGATACGCAAGTTTATAATTATGTAAAGTGAGAGAATTTCAACAAAATTGTAAAAATTGATTTATATTCGTTTCTCGATCTTTTTATCAGAAGGACGATATGCTTAAAAAGATAACCCAGACAACACAATGTCTAAAATCTTGTCTTAAAGACATCTTAAAGACGTCTTTATAGTGGTGCATTCCGTTTCACCCATGATGCATTATTCAACATTTGATGAACAATAAGAATAAATGATACATAATGCGCATCATGCGTGAAACGGAATGCATCTTAGAATGTCTTATACCCAGGTAGCAAAATATGTCATTTTGACGTCATTTTGACGATTTTCGACGTCATTTTGACGTCAAAATGACGACAAATAACGTCAGCCTGCTACCTGAGTATATAATCCAATTTTGGACATTGTGTTGTTTGGGAAAACAAGATAAAATTACAAGCTAATTAAGCTAATAAAGTGCAACATAAGAAACGTATCGCATCCAATATTGGCGTCATCACATGGGCGTATATACAATATTGGCAGCTCGAAATTATAATTCTCTATTGTTTTTTCGGTCTTTTTCTAGATACAAAAGAAATTGTAAAAGGAACAATTTTTATAAATTGAACAAAAATTCGAGTATAACAAAAGGATAATGGGACAACGGTTTTGTAGTTCGCTCGCCGTGAATACCGCATTTCTGTACGTATATAAACGATAATCAGACCGCCGTTGGGAAAATATACACAGGAAACAGCGAATGATGTTTCACGCGGTTGTGGCATAAATCTCAATCGCGTATTTCCATTTCTATGATCCGACACATCGTAAAAAAGCATCGATAAAATCGCCGGATATTTATTGATATTCCGATGTAATGAGTTTCATTATATATCCCGTTGATGCTTTATTTCGTCCATTACTTGCCAAGGGGCGAGAAAAATCATACCTAAGCTTCATCTAGAAAACAATAATAAACAAGACAGACTTAAAACATAACACGTCAAGAGCGCTACTACAATATGTGATTTTTACGAAAACAATATTACTGCGTCTAAATCTTATCATATAAAAAATAAATTATTATTATGTTTTGTATTTGGCCATTTTTTGTGGAAAAAAGATATTACCGATTAATTCTATTTGCATATTTATCAAATAATGACCAAAAGGATTCGTATTATCAATTTATATAATTATTGTTAATTATTAAAGCAGCTTTGCAACTGTTGTAAGATTCTTTAATATGATTAGGCGCGTTCAGCAGACACAACTGTTGAGTTCGTCTTATCAACACTCTGCGTTGATTGGTTGGTTCTAAAAGTAAGAGCCAATCACGTTCGATTGCTACTGAACGGCTTAGTCTGCTGAACGCGACCATTGGTTCTTGCCCTTGGTTTCTCCTGGATCTAACAAAAAAATTGTAAGTGTATAAACCAATCATGTTAAAGAATTTTACAACTATTGCAAAGCTGCTTTTCTGCTGAACGCAGCCAATATATAATTATAAATAATTTCGTATATTATTTATAATTATATATTTTCGAAAGAAGAAAATGTAGTCACAGCATAAAAATAAAGCGTAGTTGAATATTAAAGAAATAATTTCAAGTTACAGAAGAGACGAGTGGAGTCTCACGATCGATGTAGCCAAAAAACAAATAACGATCCAGGAAAAGAAGACCCACAACCTATATACACTCACATACTTTTAGGCCAGCGCGAATCTCTCGAAATTTTCAGTTAAACCCTCACGAAACGTAAAAATGCCGAAACGACCGATCTACTTGCAACCATCGGACAATCTTTATCGGAGAACTCGGCGCGATCTTGAATTTTTATGCAATTACTGGGACCGATTGCTTGCTCCGAATCAAAGCTACGATATACGTCTTCCGGAATTGCTGCGTGCTAATCACTTAATGAGACACTTATCTTCTCTGTCTCTCCCGTCAAATCAAGGATTGCGAGTCAACGTGAGCTTTACTTTTCTCGACGATGGCAATCGCTTGGAACCGGAGGAAACATATCAGCTGTAATTCATACTCTTTCCCTCTCTCCCGAGTAGAAACTTATCTCTAAACAAAGATTATTTTTTCATGCGAAAAATCTCATTGAAGACGAAACACTTAATTTTGTAGTTAAATTGAACTAAATTTGTGAATCATTTATAATCATTTCTATAGATCGCCACTGCTCCTATTTAATATGTTGTTAATTTAATTAGTACAATTAGATTATGGTTGCTTTTTAACCACATATTTTGTGTTAAAATAATAAATTTTACCCATGTTAAAAATAACCAAATAATTTAACCCAAGAAATTGGTTAAAAAATTTGATCCTTTAATATCTAATAGTGAATAAAGACAACACTTTATTATAATATAATTATTAATACAATCTTAAATAGAAGCATCTCTTCATTTATGTCTTTCCCTTTAAATTCTCATCCAGCAGTTTAATAATATAAATTTTTATTGGCGCAGAGGTAACGCGTCGCGTTATTATACCGAATCACATAACGGCCGATTCCACCGATCGCAGTGCAACAGTAAACTAGCCAGATGTAACGATTTACTTAGGAATTATATAAGGCAGATAAATGAAAATTACACAGCGATCGAGAGGGAATTGATGAGGGCCAGAATATCAGCACCCCTCGTCGAACGCAACAGATTTACGGGATGCCAGAGTGCGTTTTACAATCAGGTTCGGTCACACTTCTAATCTAAAATAAAAATTTCTTCTATATAATAGAATCTAGATCATGACGATTTGCTTATTGCGATTCTCGATGCAGCGCGCGGCAACGTGTAATTGGAATAAATTTCCTGCCGGAAATCGAGCGTGTTTCGCGAGGGTTTCTCCGCTACAAGAGAGACGTGTCAATCCGCGGGAAAAAAACGATTGTCAAACTTGCGCATTGTTTGGGCACGAATGCTGCATTGCTGACAGGAAGAATAAGGACGATTGCTCGATAAATCAACAATCAGCGAGACAGAAAGAAAATTCATCTGAAGTAATAACGCAGAACGTCATTTTTTGATTAACGTATGGAAAGAATAACGGTTTTGCTGAAGTATCTAAAAATTTGGTCAGATACAGATCTGAAAGTAATTTTAGTCCATCAAAAGTAACTAAATAGGACGCTTAAGCATAATGATAATGCTGCAAAAAGTTTTGATAATCTAACAACTATTTTGAGCGTCCTGTATAATTATTTTGATAGTCCAAAGAAATTATTTTCAGATCTGTATCTGGCCAAATTTTTAGATACTTCAGCAAAACCATTCTTTCCGTGTATTCTAATAATAGTAATAATTGTGAAAAACTATATAACGTTTTGAATTTTTTAGTATTTCGATGTAATATCGTAATCTTTGTATTTGCGGAGTTTTCAACGAAAGTCACATTACAATTTGTCACATAGTGCTAATTATTTACTGATTTGCAAAACAATGCAATTACGATTTTTTAGGAGTTTAACGACTTACCGAGGACCGCCGAGCAACACTCCCCGCAAACTTCCGCCTTCCGCACGACAGCCACGAAACTGCAACCAAACAACAACGTGCGTTAATCAAATCCGTGTAATTAGATATCTTAAACTACTCCCGCGATGGTACGGTACACACTTAAGTGCAGTCTCGACGAATAAAAGAGTTATATTTGAGAATGAGTCACTTCTATCTCGAAAGCTTACACAACTTCTACTGTGTGCAGTTATAACGAGTGACAAATTGGTATTAGCCTCCGCGTTATTAAAACTGATAACAAACTGAAATTGTAATTTCGGTCCCATTGTCATCTACTATAATGCGACATTTTTAAACTTTTGAGTTGATTTTCCGAAGGAATAAATAAATTGCACTTGATACACATTTGTGTGCTGTACCATCGATATTTTTTCCAACGAATATTACACACGAGTTGCATATTATAGCTCATACTCAGCACGTACTTCTATGATTTCTATAATTTGAAGTTAATTCGATTTATGTCCATTTCTACCAACGTAGATTAATTTTAATCTAGGTTTAACTTACTCTTCATCTTTTTCTAGTTCTAAGAATTAGAAAAAATAAAGAGTAAGTTAAACCGAGATTAAAGTTAATCTCCATTGGTAGAAATAGATATTAGCAGGATTATTGCAACTATTGCATATTGATCACGTTTGTAAATAACGCTGTATACCCTGCTGAAAAATTCTTATTCTCAATTATGATCTCAATAAAAATTTTGCAGTAGGTGCCCCTAATGAAAAATTTTTATTGAGATCATAATTGAGATCATGGAGAATAACAATTTTTCAGTAGGGTAGTGCTTCCGGAACGTCTAATTTCGTAGATATTTCGCAGATAAATACTGAGTAAACCGTAGCAATCTGCAGACAGGGAAACGTTAACAATCCCAAAATAGCGTCCGGCATGAAGTAGTAACAATCGACTCGTAAAATGTCCGGTCGCGCCTACTGCTATTTTAACTTCAAAATGCAGCAGGCTTTTCCGATTGTATAGGACAATATTCCGGCGGACAATATGTGTTTTCGCATAACGTAGAAATAAAATACCGCTTCCTTTTCATGTAAAATAAATGTTTAGGAATCGTCACAATATTTGCGTTATTCTGCGACTGGATGGGTGAATTTATGGCACAGCGTAACTCTTTTATTTGTTTATTTGGAGATTCCGTTTTTAGCGACTTCCAAGTTCCGCTGTAAAATGTCAATTGGTTCTGTGCTCCAAAGTACGGGATTAAAAAAGAAGAGTGCGAAATTACACATCCTGTCGCACAATAACTTCGGTTCACGGTAACATCTGGTGGATCCAACATTAACCAGAACTTTGCAGAACTGCGCCGGAACTGGGCCGGCTCGAAACAAGCGAAACGACGACGGAACGATAAAGCAGCGGAGCTCGAAAGAGTCGATGGAAGCGTGCCAGGGTGTCAGTAAAATCATCAGCGAGGCGGTGAAGATTCCTCATCCGGCGGAATCGAGACCCGTCAAGCCCGGCGACGACTACGTCGCGATAAATAACAGCGATAAACGATCGATCGATCCGCGACCGGTCAGCTGTCAGGGAAGTGTCCTGCCGCAGACCGCCGAGTCAGGCATCGTGACTGATCAAAACGAACACGTGGCGGGACAAGGACGCGGCGGCAAACGTAAACTCGACGATCTGGAAGATCGAGCGATAGCGGTCGGACTCGATCTAGGAGCCGGCAGCCAGCAGGATCGGTCGAGAACGACCGAAAGGATCAAGCCGCGCGTCAAGGACACGCCAACGACATTCACTCCAGACGAGAAGGCTGCCAGGAGCAGGATCAGGAACAGCAGGATGCCGATGGAAGGGAAGCCGTTCTGGAAAAGGCACGTGTCCACGTCGAAGTACGCGAGTTTCCTGAGAATGTTTCGCAAGGAGGAGACGGATGATCGACTTCGCGGTAATTCCCTGTCTCGGAGAAATGAAGGGGAAAAATCGCAATATCGAAGGGGACTTTCTTCGGAGAGGTATGATCGTATGATCCTGAGATAAGAATATAATGCAACGGAAAGAAAGAAAAAATTAAAGAAGTTCCGAGGATTTAAAGAGATTATTCTTAGCCGATTTTCTCTTTAATTTATTGGACTTAAAATTTTTCTTAAACTAAAATCATGAGAAACTTTGCAAGAATGCTAGCGTGTACAATGTGACGCAATAATACTTGCAAAGAATACTCGTACAGTTGAAATCAAGTGTTTCTACTTGAACTCAACAGAATACTTCTTAAATTTATTTAAATAAAAAATTAATTTAAATTAATTTAAATAAATTTTTTATTTAACCCTCAAACTCATCTGTGGGTTACGGTAACCCAACTTTTTACGGTAACCCAATTTTTTCACAATTTCCAAAATTTTGTTTTTGTTTTTGTCAAAATATCTTAAGTCGCTATAAATTTCGGGAATTCTTACCTATATATTCTTTTTCCTTACCTTCTAGGGTATCGATTAAAGAAAAAAAGAAACTTAAATTGATGTATTAGATCCCGAGTTATGAGCAAACAAGTCGTTGGGTTAGGCTCACCCATGTGGTATGTTTGAAGGTGGCGCCGAAGTGCGGTGTTTGAGGGTTAAGATGTTTTTTTTAGAAAAAAACATGATTTCATATCCTGATAACACAGAGGCTATAAAAATATATCTTTATACATCTACACTTTCTTTTCTCTTTTCTTCCTCCTTATTACATAAAATATTTTTGGAATTTTTGAAATACTTTATCACAATTTCATGAATAATTGTAAGTAATCTATCGATTATAACAATTGCCCTTTGATAATCCCAGTTCCAGTACTGAGCGCGATAATCGAGCAAATCCGCGAATCGAAACAAGAACGCCGACCCCGAGGAGCACGGTACACACGACGTACAATCCTATAATGCACTCATCAGCCACTGATCCTATTTTAGATTCCAGCGGTCTCACGATACAGCTCCTGAGGTATTTATGGTCCGCGTATTTGCTTGTTCGTATTCGTTTCTAAGTGCTTTCTATTCCTCTCTCAAGATTTATAAAGATATCTCTCAAGTATCATTAACGACGAAAAAATTTGAATGGATAATATATAAGAATACAAAATATGTACAAGATATGTTTTCAATTATATCATTTATAACATTCAACATGAGATTAGAATCGAGGAAAATATAACATTTTTAAATAAGTCCATAAAATAAGTTAATTATTTTTTATATTATTTTGAATATTCCATCTCTTGTTTGTTTAATTATTTTTTGTAAATCGCTTTTTAAAATCTTATTTAAGATAATGATTAATTATTTATAGGCTGGCCATTTTATTATACGCGCCCACGTTGATGCCGGCGTTGAATTCGTTAATCGCTCAGCAGAATCAGCAAACGCCCGTGTCGATGTCTTCTGCTTTCGAAGGACCCAACGAACTACTAATGCAAATCTTTCGTCTGCTCAACGAGCAACAATCCATTCCCAATTTGCCGTTCGTACCGATCGAATCCGAAAGAGTTTCTTCGGCTTTAACCGCGGAGACGAATGGCGAAAGTTCGCGGTCACTTTCCGAGGAGAAAGAAGAGAATACCTCGATCGCTTTAGAAAAATCTGATCCTGTTTCGCAACAAGGATCTATCTCCGCCGGGAAGAGCGGTTGGAAGTTGAACAACCACGTACAACAGCGAAACGGAAAAAACAGAAAGTGGCGATTGACGTCGATGTTGACCGATTCTGGTGTGAGATTGGACAGGAACATCTTCATGACGGAGGATTTCCGGAAATTCGAGGAATTCTTGAAGGCCGAGAAGAAGCGTCCGGAAGATGTCCGGTCTTTGTCCACAAAAAGCAAAAACGAGATCGTCATGAAGGAATACTTCCGGAATTGGTTGCATCGGTTGCTGCGGCAACTGAACTCGACGAGCAGTAATCCGTCTGTGAACGGCGAAGAGAGAGGATGTCCCAAAGGATCTTCAAGAATCACAGGCGAATCTTCCTTAGAAGAGGTAGGACAACGGAATAGAGATCATCTGATATCTGACGAATCGCCGGATTCCTCGAAAGATGACGATAATACCTTTTCGGAGCGCGAGGAAGAGGATTCCGACGATCAGAAGTCGTTTACTTCCGCTACGAGCACGAACTCCTCGAGATCGCTGCAGTTTAAGCAGAACAACGCAACTGTCGCGGAAAAGGAAGAGAAATTGCCGCGAAATGAAAATTCGCAGGATTGACAACAAACTCCCGATGATAAACGAGCATGTATATATTGTAACGATGGGATAATAAAATCGTACCCGATATAACTTCGCCGGCGAAACGAAATGGCGCTTCGCTTTGCAGCGGCAGATCGTTCGTGAAAGAACCTCTTACAAGTCACTCGGAAACTCTCGGACTGTTGTCAAGATTTGGTGTAAGCTCGGGCCATGTGGCAGGTATGCGAGGACGCTTGCGCGAGCGGCCGAACACGTGGTGAACGCCGCAAAGCTGAGCTTTTCCGCGACGCGTCGCTCGCCGAGAGCTTGCAGTCGCGCGTGTTATCGCTACCGGAACGCTTCCCCTCGATTGGCGGATGACCGTCTTTCTTCCGTATTTACCATCCTTACGTGTGGTGCTTGAAGCAACAAACTGTCAAACCGTTAACGCAAGCTAGGCTCAAAAGGAACGCTGAAACAAACGGTAGAGACACAAATTCCTATCTTCTATGTAATCACGAATGGCACTTGATGAAAACCGCCGGGAATCGTCAAAGAACGCCGCCTTCGTTGTATGCAAATAGTTCAGCAAAGAATTCCGCTGAGAAATCTCGAGAGGACCATCCCGTCTCGCGATGAACAGCGAAGAGAAGAAACCTTCTCTCGCGATGTGCGCGAGAACGCAGAGTCATGACTGAGAAGACTAAGATTTTCAGTTGACACGTCTCAGCTTCTCACGTTGACAATCCAAATAGATTGATCGTACGCGAGCCGAAATGAATAAGGAGGATAGTAACAGCGAGACAAAACCGCAGGATGTTTTCACGCCGGATACTCCGGCGGACTTGCCACCGAAAGATCCGAATGCAGAGATCTACGAGAATCGGGAGCCTAAGAAGATCATCCGCGTTGTCACCGTGATGGCCTATCTGTTCTCGGTGAGTTTCGTGGGTGTTCTCTTAAGCGCCTATTACATATTTCTATGGGAGCCATCGAATCCGAGGCTCATACAGCGAGAACGTCTGCGGACTGATCCGCAGATGCAGTTCCTGATCGTGCCACCCTCGGAAGAGACGGATCTGACGAAGAAAGACAGCAGCTTCCTCCTGCAGAGCGAAGTCAATCACAAGCCTCTTCTGGGTCGCATGGCGCAAAACATGTACGACGGCGATGATTCGATTGTTAATCCCCGAGACAAAATAAATCTCGAGAAAAAACGAAGACTGAACGCGGTATTGCTGAAGCTGAGACACTCGCTTGTCCTGCGCGCTCAGAATCGAAATTCATCGCAAGAGGCAGCGATTTCCAACGGATTCAACAGTTCGTTCATGGAAGTGGAGAAAGTGCCTAACTTGACAATGGGTCGCGCGGAAAACACAATTTTGCGACCTGGCGAATCGCGTGGGAACATATCCGAAGAAAAGACTCATAGTGATAAGGCTGATCTACCTCCAGAATTCGCGGATTCCGTAAGTACGATGAATGTTGGAAATACGTCATCCACATCGAAGTTCATGACTATTCCTGGAACTGAGACGAGCCAGAGTCATTTCGACGGAGACTCTGTTACGGACGCCAATCCGACGTCAATTATCGAAGAAAAGAATTGGTATCACAAAAAGAAGCTCAATACCGTTGGATCGTACTTTATTCGCGGATTCAGCAACGCGAGGATAAACAGCGACATTACGAATAGCAACAATCGACGCGTTTTCGGAGACAACGATTCTTCCAAAATGATCCAAGAACTCCCGAAGATCGATACCTTTGATGACAGGAAGGAAGCGATGAAAGAAAACGGGACCGACGATCGCCGATTAGTCAATAACGATCGAGCAAATGATCCAGACGACGTAGAAACGAGCGTTATACCGAAGGAACGCGTAAATAATAGTGTCAGGAATTCCCAGGAAAATTATTCCAGCCACAACGAGTCGTCCTCGAACGACCAGATCGGACTGATCGCGCGCGATAGAGTATCGATCGACTCGTTGCCTCGCAACTCGGGATTCCCCGATGATCCGGGATTCCATCAGACGCTGGATAACCCGACTGTCATAAAATCACGACGCACTACGGGAACGAGAAATTTCGAAGGTGAGAGAATTCGCGTGGATCTGCCAGCCTTTCTTACTGCGTTGGGATAAACAGGGTGCGCGAAACGTGACCGTGTGATTATACAATGAGCGTTGCGCCATCCGCGGTTTTCCTTAGAATCGTAACGTTTCTGCATGTTCACAAACCACAAAGCGAGCAATCCCGTTTTCAATAATAACATGCATTTTTAGTAATAATACAACCGTGCACTTCGAAATTAAATTTATAAGTATAAAGTGAAATATTGAAATAAAGTTTAAAATAATTATTTAATTTGTGTTTGGATGACGCTCTATTAACTTTGAAACTCGAGATGAACGATTATACGAATTAAATGCTCCTGGATCTGCTGGAACATCTGTTGCAGTTTATCTTCTCGCTAGTCTCATCAAAGTATAGCTGTTGTTCCCTCGACTAAACAAATATGCGAAGCATTTGGTTGTTCACTGTCTGAAATTCCAGAATTCACACCAAATTAATTTATCTCTGTTGATTATCTCTTCGAATCTATTTTGTTTTACTTCATGTTTCTATCACAAACGTAAATTATATTTTTGTCATATTCTACACTTATATTTTTAAGAATTTATCAGTTGCTTTTTCGCTATTCATCGCATTATAACGTAATATAATATATTATATTAAAAGAAAATATTATATATGTATATATATATATGATATTTTCTTTTAATATAATATATTGTATATATATATATATATATAACATTAAAAATATTTATATTTAAATATATAAAGAGATTACATTTCTTCTATATAACAAGTAAATTATATTATATTTAATTGATTGAGAAGTAGAGATTTTAATATCCAATCAAGAATTTCTCTTTTCGGTTAGAAAAAGAAAGAAGGATTCTTAACGGACACGTTAGGTGGAGAGCAATGATTAAAGCCTTAGAAATAAGTCGATGGATCGGAATACGATGATTATCCGCATTGTGACCGAGTAATAAGTGAAACAGGGTCAGCTCAATCTGTCTATGGCTTCTTCGATGTTACATCACACTCAAAATCCGATAACTCCTGAATTATCATTACTCTTGAATATATATTATATTGTATATATATTATATTGTAGTTATCAAACGACTACAATTGTAATAAGCAAACCGTTAATTTCCCTTAACGAAGAAACTGATAACACAAAAATTTATCGTAAATAATTTATCCAAATTATATATAAATTTAAAAGCGTTGATTATGACACAAAATAATTAATACAAATTCCGATCTGGATATATTCCATACTATAAAATACGAATGAAATACTATGTCATTAATGAATCCGGTACGAAAAATTTATAATGCAATGAACTTTCTTAATAGATAATTTTACATTAAAAGTAAATCAAATTTGTCGTAAATTAAAATTTTTTAAGTATCTATAAATACAGATTTAAGGATCTCAATTTAACAAAAATGTCAGCCATTAAAGGCTCAAATGATCCCTTTTAGCAATATTTCACTAAGTAAATTTCTTTCGGAATGTCAGAGATACTTTATATAATTTAACGAAGTCCGATCATAATTTTCCAGAACCTGTAGTCGTTTTCAAGGTTCGCACCCGTTTTCTTGGTTATATGAAACTTACATCAAGGGATCGAATAATGCACCTTGTTTGCCAAAGAAAAGATCGAGGGGCTGCGTTGACGTTCTACTAAAACAAAGGCGCGCCACCCCTTATAGGACAAGTAAAGCGACAAAGTTGCGGCAATCCATTCTCGAAATGAAATTGCTTAGTAGTCCAGGCAGTACTCCTGTCTTCATTCAACTCTCGTTACATTTAATCCCATTTCGAGGCTATGCTATATCTTACCGATAAAATATTCCATTCGTCTCTTCCCTATTTTTTATTCGTATTTTCGAAACAGTTCTTCTAATCAGTAAATATTAGAAAGACAATTCTTCTATAATGTAAATTATGCGAATTTTGTATGCTTTCTACGACGTTATTTCAAAAAAATTAATTATGCTTCATATATATAATATATATATATATATATATATATATATATATATAGCGATATTTTAATTATAAAATAAAAAATGTGAGATTAAATAAAATGCAGAAAACATGAGCTGGATTGAAAGCTAAGTAAAATAGAAGTGCAATGAAAAATGTCAGAAAGTCAATAAAATAAATCAATTAAAAATTAATTTTTTATTTTTATTTTATTTATTTTTCATTTTATAATATAATAGCCATTTTTTAATTTTTATCTAAAATTTTAATTATACTTGTAGATTTATCGCGAGATTTAGAAAAGAAATAAAATATGTAAATAGGCATAGAATAATAAAATGGACATATAAATGGATTTAATTTGGGAAAAACATGATATCGCTTTTCTTAAATTAAATCTATTTATAAGTATTATTACTTTACACTAGTAGTAGCCTCCGTAGAGGCAACATCTGCAATTCTCTTTTGCGCGTCAATAAATTCCTATTTTCTTTTCTCAGCTGCGTTTCTTAAGATTTGTGGAATGATCTTGAGGCTCAAACACTAGTAAGCAAAAGGCTTACAAATAATAATAGCACTCGTTCAAATCGTATAAAATATAAACAACTCGCGAGCATATAAATCTTGAAAAAACAGTTCGCATTTACTACACTGAAAAAAAATGCTGTTGCTTCAATTAAACGTCTACGTCACGGGCTGCCACAAACATAAATAGTTCATTCAATTGTATTATGATTGGACCAAATATCTAGATTATTCTTTTAATAATGTAAATATTTGGTCCAATTATAATACAATTGAATGAACTATTTATGTTTGTGGCAGCCCGTGACGTAGACGTTTAATTGAAGCAACAGCATTTTTTTTTCAGTGTAGTAACTGTTTGAAATTCCTCTCGATATCTAATTAATTTTCTATACATAAGAAAACTGCAAATTTCTTTCTTGCAACTGCCCCTTCTGATTGTGAGAAACGCAAAAATATTTTCCGAGATTATGTTAGGAATAATATATATTTTTTTAGTTTTCGGAAAAATCGTCTATGAAAATTATTAATAAAACCGATATTTTTCGTGTGATAATTTAATGCATCGCTTTTAAATAGAGAAGCCATAAAAAAATAGGGAGCAAATCTCCGCAGGTGTAACGGTCTCGTGTATCCTCGTGAGTTTATCAGCCCCAATTGGCGTGAGAGACGAAAAGCTCTCGGTTGGTCAAGGTCCCGGAGCTTGCGCACTGGGTGGCTGTTCTCCATCCGAGGTGGGTGTGCTTTTTTTCGTACTCGCGATATACGGGGCGAGATACGGCCATCCACGAGAGCCGCCACACAGAAATAGCCAGCGGCTAAACGTGCGTGTTTAGTTCCGCGGTGAATACGAGAGAGCCGAAAGCTCCGTAGCCTATCGATCCCGAACGCGTGAGTCAACCTCCTCCGCACAATCTGGAGCTTGCGAGTGAGGCTCGCCTCGGTGAGGCACGCCCTGCCGCGTCTACGGAACGCGTCTCGTGATGTGATTGAATAGTATTCGAACAAGCGATCCTTGTACCGGAATCTGCGGAAACGCGAGAGCAAATCAAGCATTCCGAGAGCATGTGATGCTGCTGGAAATAATCGCTTGTAGCTTGCGGATGCGTTTAACGTTGAGGTACGCCCACTTGGAAATATACCGTGAAAAGGAACTACCAAGTTCGAGAATGTAATTTACATAGCTTGCTGGTTGATTGACGACGTACGGCGTCGTTGATACAGTCATTAAAAAATTATTCAATCAAAAATGCGATTGGTAGAAATCTATTTTCAAACTAATCAAGATCTATCCGTAGCTTCTTGCAAAAATAAATTCGTCCAAGTAAATAGGCTGTTACAACAGATAGTTGACAATCACAAAGACGCTGTACGATTTCGACAATTTTTCCCGGGAAGAACGTTTGCGACTCCCACAAGCTAGACCATTCCACGCTTTTGATCAACGTCACGAACGTGGACGTCGTTTGCTTTTCAGCGCTGAGAAAAAGCCTGCACGTTGTACGGTTCCTCTTGAATCCCTCTTGTCGAGGTCCATCCGCGGGATGATGAAGGTCTCACCGGTCGAGACATAAGTTTTCGCGGAGTCGAGGATGCAATTATTACAAAAAATGAGCGTCCATAACGTGATGGCGAGCATCGGTCGCACCCTGGGTAAGCGCGAGAGCAAATCGTCGGCACCTAACGAGATCCGTTTCGCTGGGGACGAGCGAAAAAATAAGCTCTACGAGCCGAAGCACAGGCAGAGGCTGATACGAGTACTGACGGTGGTCGCGTACGTCATAGTTGTCAGCTCGGTTGCTATACTGCTCTCCTTGTATTACACCTTCATCTGGAATCCTAAGGAGCAGACAATCAGGAAGATGAGAGTCGACAAGCCGGAGTGCGCGAAACCTCCTTCCCTCGACTCCCTCACGACTCCGCCGATCTCCAACGGTAAAAGGCGTTGACACGTTAAGGGAAGACACGAATGTTTTTTGCAACTAAAAATCACGAAAATGTTTTGCGCGAAAGGATTAATATAAACCTACAAATCTACGAACCTTCGTTAAAAATTCCACGCTAATGAATGAGAAATTATACAGAATTTTAATTCTAATATTAGGGCATGTTTAGATTGCAAAAGGCACATTGTGGTATTTTTTCAATCGAAAATAAATTCCGAGGGCTTTAGAAGCCTCGAAAAGCTGTAAAAATTTTATACAATACAAATATTCAATTTTGAAACATTTTTATCTTATAAATTTCATGCATGAAAAATATGAATGTCTCGTGAAATATTGGCTGCGTTCAGCAGAAAAAGCAGCTTTGCAACTGTTGTAAAATTCTTTAACATGATTGGTTTATACACTTAGATCCAGAAGGAACCAAGGGCAAGAACCAATCATATTAACGAATCTTACAACAGTTGCAAAGCTGCTTTTTCTGCTGAACGCGGCCATTAATTCGAATAACAAAGAAACATTTCGAATCCCATCAAAATCCGAAAAAATGTTAGTTGTAATATTGATATAAATAAAAAATATGTCCTGTAAAAATACTATGTTCTATAAAAAATGATAGAATAATTAAATTAAGCATAACTTGATTTCTGTAATTAACTAAAGAATAATTAAATTAAGCATAAGTTAATTTCTTTAATTTGCTGTAAATTATGAATAGTTTGTTGTAATTACACTTGCAATTTAATTTTATTCTTTTTTCGCAGAAACACAGATCGAAAAGATGACCGCGAGATCTACCACGGTAGATAATAAACAGCTGGAACAAATTGATCTATCGACCACTCAACAACAAAAAAGTTTCTCGGAAGTCTTCACGGAAATTGCGGACGTCGAGGAGACGTCCGTCGAGCTCATGTCGATATCGACAACGCGGGATTATCATAATTTCACTAGCATTACGAGCGAAGACAATGAGAGCGTTACATAATATCAGATTTTTCACGCCTCGTATTGAAAGTAATAAGGTGCAAGGAAATCAAAAACTAGTAATCGCTAATAGAGGATTAATATCTATTAGTATATATAAGCAAACAATTCTTCTAGTTCTTTGCGGACAGAGAACGTTATAAGTCGTATTGACCTGAATTTGCCAAACAAGAAACCTTATAATAGCGACTAGAACTATTCTCTGAGAGAGATATAGAAACTAGACGTATTAAATAATTTAAGCATCTAATCATCTATATAGAATTACGTGGACGACACTATCGCGAAGATATGATAGAAGAAATCAACAATAATAAGTAATGAAATTATAGGTAAAATTATGTGTAAAATTACACACAAACATATATATATTCCATCGCGGATTTCATCTCTCTTTTAAATTAAATCAAACAAATTTTGTATATCTTTATTGCGTAATAAGACAACTAGATTACAAATGTATCTTTTCGTGAGAGATCATTTGTTGAGATTCTTTTTACCAAGTTCCTTAGTATTATATATTGATGGTTAGAAAGATCCTCAAAAATATTTTTGTAATTACTAGTACTGGAATTAGAAACATGCGCAGTAATTATAATAGAAATTCATAATAATTTTAACGCGTTTATTATCGCGATTAAAATTCATCCGATAGATGTCTTATGTAAGTTTTATATGATTAAAATAAAGGGCCTATATTATAAAGTAATTATTTTATTTACATTTTATTCACAAAATAATTACTTAATTTTATTTACAGCGATAATGCAATTGTATAAAATTACATTTATTGTAATAATTAAATTACTCTTATAATTACATCCCTTTACATTATACACACAAATATAAGAAAAGAAATTTCAGCATTTAATCGTGTGTACTTTAGATTCCGATTCTATCATTTTAGCGGCTCTATCCTGACCTACTATTTGGGCGAGCGTTATGGCATCAAACTTGTTGTAAATGATAGTCACCGACATATTGAACTCGGTGCCGGCACGTGGGTTCTGGTACAAATTGTCCATCAGGTTACACATTTCACTGTAAAAATGTGGATAAGTGGGTAGCTGATAGAATATGAGATGACGGATACCCTTTATCCTCGTTCTGCGCCAGAAATGCCAGCGTTCTGTGTAGAGGAGGAAATGCGCGTCGCTGTGAAAGAACATATCCCTCGCTCGGGCGACTTTCCGATCCTCGGTGTATTCACTGATCATCGTGAAACTCATCTTCTCTTTCATCATGCGATTCCGCAGATATACGAAGTCGAAGTAGCATGGCACGTAGATTAACGTGTGATTATATATAGGATCCGTATACCGTGGCAATATCTCTTTCAGAAAGAAATCCAGCCTGCTATCGATAGCCTGACAAAGATCGGAAGCATCAAATCTGTAGAACACCTGTGGGACTTTGATGGTCACTTCGCGAATCGAGCCTGGCTCCAATGCATTCGCCACTTTCACCTGGCCGGCGTAATTGAAGCATTTCCTAATGAGCAGCGTGTTTATATATGGTGTTTCAATACTGGAGAAGATCAATGACTGTCTATAATACTTTGTCCAGCCATTCACGCACCAACTTCGAAGACGGGAGTAGTCGATATCGTGGGATTTCTTAGGTTGCAGATGCATGTAATCCAACACTTGATACAGATGATCCCAGTTCTGCATGAGAACTGTGTCAGTCTGGTCCATGACTAGCAACTCTATAGATGACAGAAAATCGTAGTCTCTCACAGTTTCACCTTCTGCACCTACCACTCTCCTGAGACCCAACGGTGAGCCAATTATAATGTCGGAAGAGTAGAAATTCGTGTACAACTTGAGGGTCTTCTTGGTAATCGCCATGCCTATCTTAAACTTGTCGTCGATATTTCCTTGCATGGTCAGTTTATAATCTTCTGGTTTAGGATTCTTCTTGGGTATCGCTAACTCCTTTCCAGTAAAATCCTCCATGAATCGTAGCTTATTGACAACAGAGCCGCCTTTGTCTTCCCCGAATAAAATCGAGATGAACATCTCAACTATCTTCAAGCAAGAATGTTTGAATGGCACTATTATGAGTACTTTGGGCCTTACTAAACCCTGATCTTTGTACTCATCTGGAACTTCACCCATGCCACTACGATTAGACTTTGCTAACTTTGCATTATGGTGCAGTACTTTTGCTCGAGTCTTCAGCACATGATTGATTACATGTAGGCAATAGACAAATCGTATCTCATCAGCGTTAGAAAACGTTCTTCCAGGATAATGCAAGTCTTGATAATTATTTATCACCGAAAACAGCTCTTTTTGAAGAGGAGTAAAAGGTACAGAATCCTTTTCTATAGTATTCTTTATGTTATTGTAGTTAGCTTTAATTAAATTATTTTGTATCTGTGATTTTACATGTAATTTGTTCCAGTCGACGTTCTCAATCAGAGTTGGAATTTTACCATAATTTGTATATTGTTTCTCTTCATCGTCCAGAAGCTTTTTGACTTTTATTTCCTTGTTGTTTGGATCAACAGCTGGTTTTGGAATCTGACATACCAGATTTCCCAGTGTGGGCCATAATAACGTTGTGGTCTCTGTAATTTGTGGCATTGCAGAGACTGCTTTATATAATTCCTCATCCATATCGTTGCGTAAATGCAAAGAGAATGGATCTTTCAAATGACCAATGTCTTCCTGGGCAGTCTCAGCATCTTCATAATCATCCTCCTTCGTGCCAACCGTCATCTCTTCATTCTGATCAGAAGATTCTTCATTTGCTTCAGATTCTTCGCTCTTTTCTTCTTCAACGTTCCTCTTTTTCATTTTCTTCATTTCTTTCTTCTTCTTTTTTCCTTTCTTGTCTGTTTCATTCTCATCTTGTGTGTTAGAATCTTCGTTCTCACTTTCTGAACTGGTGACAATTGGTTTCCTAAGTTTCTCTACTAAACTTTTGTGTTTATAACCAGATAATTTGGATATATAAAGTAACCAAGGATCAAGCTCTTCCTCTTCAGAACTGTCGGTTTCCTCGAGTCGCTGACGTGTCTTCTCTTCCTCCACTATTCGCCTGCGAGCTTCGATTTCGTCATTCTTTGCTTCACGTTCTTTAACATAAGAGGCTTTCTTGAAGTCGAATTTTTCCTTCTTCGGCTTTGATCGCTTTTGTGCATTGCGTTCGTCGAATTTCCTTTTTTTACCATGTTTAAATGATCGCTTTCCCATGGGAGGCATCGTGGCGGTGTAATTCTGATTCTGTACACACGTGTATTGCTATAGGGTAGTGCTATAAAAGAAAAAAAAGAGATAAATACTTGTGTGACCAAACTAATTTAAACGTTACCGTCATGATAGTATAACTTGCGTTTATTTCTTTATTGTAAAATTTTATTTTTAATAAATATATTGTTGATTTACTTCAGCTAGCAACATGTGATAAGAAACGACACAGTAATCAATTTAAACTAAAGTAATCTTTCGTTACGTATTCAATTATTGTTAAAGAATAATTAAGTTTATTGTAACATATCAATTTAAACAAATTAAAATTTTAATAAGCCTACCGTTAAGAGTCCGCGCTTAGAATGTCACCTACACACTTCTGTTTCCATATACATAACCTCATCTGCACAGAATCACATTCACGTGTATATGTTCTTAAGATCTAACCTTGGGTCTGTTGACTGTTCGGTCTGTTCTTTATAGCTGATACACACGTGCGACGTTAGGGCTCAGACACAATGGGTGCATCCAGATGCACAACCGCTCACTGAGCGCTCAGTGAGC
>NJRP01000108.1:416661-434885 GCA_003063835.1 Aphaenogaster floridana | reverse complement strand
TGATTCATAACATCTTCCCAAGTGGTCACCTATCCAACTGCTGACCATGTCCAACGTTGCTTAACCTTGATGATCGAACGGGAACATCTAGCTTGAGGATCTGCTCATGACTACGTGTTAAGAAAGACATAGGCCGGTATTCATAAGTTCTTATATTTAAGATCGTCTCAGGTACAATCTTAAGATGTTGTAAACTATAATCACAGAACCATATTAGCGTCTTAAGACATTACTTAAGACGATCTTAAAATAAGGACGGACTATGAATACCGGCCACAGTTCTTTCTATTATATGAAAATAATAAAAAATGATATAATATAACATAATATGCAAGACATTATAAAAATATTATAAAAATATATAATTGCATAAGATGCAGCATTATATTTCAATATTTCAATACTAATATTAAATATTAGCAGTATTTAATCACTGAAATCTTCAATATTGAAGTACTTGTAATCACTACAAGCTCAGTAATTGAATCACAAGAAATTACTGTACATCAGTAATTTAAGTACTCAAAATAAGTAATTAATCACTAACTCACTACCCAGGTAGCAAGCTGACGTTATTTGTCGTCATTTTGACGACATTAAACGTCATTTTGACGTCAAAATGACGACAAATAACGTCAGTTTGCTACCTGGGTAGTGATACATTTCTATAAGGGAGTAAGTTAAACTTTAGAGATTATAGTTAATCTATATTGGTGGAAATGGACGTAAGAGATACAGAATTAACCCCCTAAAGATCGGTTTTGTCAATGGCGGTCAAAATTATAATTATACGCTTAACTAAACAGTCTTCAACCGGTCGAGATTATGGCCGGTATTCATAGTCCGTTCTTATTTTAAGACGGTCTTAAGTAATATCTTAAGATGCTAATACAGCTCTGTGATTGGCTTATGATATCTTAAGACTGTACTTAAGATGGTCTTAAATATAAGATCCGACTATGAATACCGGCCTTATGATCACTAATGTCCATTTCTAGCAAATTTCTAGTTTTAAGAATTAGAAAAAGATAAAAAGTAAGTTAAACCGAGATTAAAGTTAATCTATACATTGGTAGAAATGGACATAAGTAGGACTCGCGCGATCGAGAAAGAGACGGAAGATCAGCTAAATTCAGGGTTGGGTAAGTTAATATTTTTTTAAAACTAAATTAAGTAGAAATTAATAGCTTATAAAATTTATTTAGTTACGTTAAAAGTTACATAAACAAAAAACTATCTTAGTTAAAAGTTACGTTAAGATTAAATAAACTTAAGTTAAATTAAACGTTAATTTTAAAAAACATTATTTATATTAAATTAGAATGTCGTAATTTTTTAAAGTTAGAACATTCAAAACAATTATAATATGGATTATTAAATAAATTTAATATTCTGTTTGTAAATTAAGTTTATATGAGATAACAAAGAAATATTGTTTTTATGTGGGAATGTTTTTTCTTTTATATAGATAAATTTTTAACTTAATAAAAAAGTTAATAAGTTAAAGTTAATATTTTTAAAAATAACTAGTTAAAAATTAACTAAGTTAAAAATTAATAATTTTTTAATAATTTAAAAATAAAAACTAATTTAAATTTAAATTTAAATTTAAATTTAATTTTAATTTTTAACTAAGTTAAAAATTAATAATTTTTTAATAATTTTTTTTATTATTAATTAAGTTAAAAATTAACTCATTTAAAATTAACTTGTAAGTTAAGTTAAAAGTTATTAACTTTTTAACTTTATTATTTAACTTTTAACTTTTTAACTAGTTACTACCCAACCCTGGCTAAATTGGAGTCAACGGCGCGTTGGCGAAACCCGCACTTGACGATACGACGTCGCGTAGCTACGCGTAACAATTATCTACCTCGTAATTATCTTCGGCGAATTCAATTTCGCGGCGCTCGAATCTCACGGGCAAATTCGTCGTCACGAGACGAGAAGCTTGGCGGGCTTTCCGATAGGAGAAGGCAGAAGAGAAAGAGAGAAAGAGAAAGAGAGAGAGAAAGAAAGAGAACAAAAACGCACTCCCATTCGAAAGCGAAATTTGTTCGAAATCACGCGGAAATCCTTCAACACGGCCATCGGTCTCGTCGTTGGTCGACAACGCGCGAATGACGACGTCCCGGGAAGGAAGGGGGAAGCAGGAAAGAGCGCGAGCAAAATTAATTGACCCTTCGCTCGCGCTTGTTTACAAAATATCCGGTCCTTAACAGGGCTCGTGCAAGCCGCGGTGTCGAGGCGGATTACTGCTGACTTCGCGCTGCGCGCGCATCGACGACATCGCGGTCTCCAGTGCCGTACGAAAGGAGCGTAATATCCTGACCCCAAGGAGAACAGAAAAGTCAAAATAATGTCAATTTGACATTATATTGATCAAATTTATGTCATTTTTTGGTCATTATTGAAATCTCGAATCTAAAAATCTAAAAGACATAATAATAAAGGAGTCAATATAAAGTCATTTTTAAGTCATCTAAGATCGAGATTTTAATCATGACCAAAAAATGACATAATTTGGTCAATATCATGTCAAATTGACATTATTTTGACTTTTCTGTTCTCCTTGGGATCACGCGCACGATCGCGTGTAAATACGACAGACCCTCTCGGTACCGTGGCAGTACGATAGATCGGCCTTATGCCCAAGTTTCTCAAATTGAAACGGAAGATTATATGAAAGTTTCATTCGATCTCGTTTTTTCCAAATTTCGCGATCGTTTTATATCGTCTTGTATGATAGTCTATCCGCCATGGGCGCCCTTACAACTTTTTTCAAGGGGGGGGGCAGAGTGTAAATATATTAGGAGTGCCAAACGAATGTATTTTCAAATATTTTTAAAATAAATATTTATGTAAATTTTTATTTTTAATTGTATAAATTTCAAACAAAAAATTATCTAGTTGTCAATCATAAATTTCAAATTAAAAATTATCTGGTTGTCAATCATAAAATCATTCTAAATTAAAAAAATTAAAATCCAATGGCCCAGGAAGAGCAGGTCATTATGACGTCAAAATGACCTCAAAATGATGTCAAAGGCGTCATTTTAGCATCATTTTGACGTCCTTTTGACGTCATCATGACTTCTGTTCTACTGGGGGGGGGCATATGCTCTTCCCTTGCCCCCTTATGGACGTCCATGCTATCCGGTACTGGGGCGATAAAAAGAAAAATTTTGTTCAAGAACAAAAAGAGAGAACACAGAAATATAGTGTACGTACCAACGTACAATTTTTATAAAAAATAAATTACATGACAAATTTTTAATTTTTGCTTTTCGATCGAGCGAATTTACGTTTCTCATATTTACATTTTTTTTTTAAATTCTTATTTAAATTATTCTCATATCTACCTATACTTTTTATAATTTTGATTTTTATTTAAACCACACAAAAACGCGTCGATTTTGCGCGGGGCGCCGGCGAGTCGGGGCGCGACCCTGGCAGCGCGAGCCGCCGCCACCGTTCGGTAAGCGCACTACACGAGCAGCAGTTTCATACGGTTTCGTAGTAGTGTTTCGGGCGCCCTTAGCCGCGTTTGACGCCGTCGTGCAAGACGGGAAGGGACACACGGAGAAAGAGAGACCGAGCTAACTCCAGTCAGGCTGCCGGCGAGAGACGTTACGGGTTTACGGTGGTTTTCTGCACGGTTCCCCGGCGTGGCTCTGCCAATCGTGGCCGACGGCGGCCGGCCCCGCCGGCGGAGCTCGCTTCGCGCGCGTGAAGTTGCCTGCGGACGGGCGCACGGGCGAGGGGAGCCACACGCGAGCGACGGCGAGGGAGTCACGGACGGCGATCGGACGACGGCGACGCACGCACGCACGGACGGTCGCTCTGTCGTTCTGTCGGACGGTCGGCGGTCGGCGACACGGCGGTGTGACGGCGGGCCAGTAACTCGGGCGGCCTACGAGCGATATTTCCCTGCGTGTCTGATGAGCTCCTCCGCCGCGCCGCTGCTGCTGCTGCTGGTGGTAAGATGGCTGTGCAGCTGGACGGAGGAGGGAAGGAGGACCTGAAAACACAATTCGTCACGCGGGAGGGTACCTACAAGCTGATGACCCTGTCGGAGTACTCGAGACCGAACCGAGTCGGCTACACCAACAGCCAGGGCAGCGCGTCCGTCAGGGTGTCCTTCGTCACGCTGCCGGACCCAGCGGACCCCACGGGCGCGCAGGGCCTCGGCGACCGAATGTGCTTCAATTTCGGCAAGGAGCTCTATGTCTACGTCTACCGCGGCGTCAAGAAGGTGAGGCGCGCACGACCCCGCGACGGTTGCGACGACGACGACGACGGTGTCGCGCCGACGGGGTAACACCCGCTCGCGACACCGTCGTCGCGACCTAACCTCGCAAACCTCGTCGAGACCTCCATCTTTGCGGCTGGCTCGTTTCACGTCCGTTTCAAGCCAGTGACGACGAACGCGACGTCGAGAGCTTCCTCTGGAGTCGACTTGCGTCGAATCGTCGCTGCTCTTCCTTTCTTTTTTTCCCTTTTTTTTTAAATTCGTGAACGAGCTAACGGCGAGCACTCCCGCTGACATTTCTCGGAAACGCATAAGCAATCGCATAAGCAATATCGCAGATAATACTGCTATCTCAATTCTTAGTATTCATTGATCGAATCGATGATTTATGAGTAAGAAATAAAAAACCGACGGAGTTGATTGTATCACGATTTCCCTGAAGAGCCGTAAATTCTCACAGACAGTTGAAGTCGTCTCTGAGAAGTTTTCGAAATGAGAGAATGATTTAAATAATCTATCGCATGCATAACTCTTTCAAATTTTTGTACGCACTACCACGAGAAAGTAGATTTTATATTACTGAAAGGATTTAATTTTCGACGCCTCTCTCTTGACTTGACACGTTAAAACTGTTTCAGGCTGTAGACTTGAACAAGCCAGTGGACAAAAAGTTATACAAGGGAACTAATCCAACCTGCCACAATTTTAATCAAACAACAGCGACGGCTGACAGCGCTCCATTGCTGGTGGGATTTTCCACGGGGCAGATACAGCTGATTGATCCGATTAAGAAGGACAGTTCTCAACTCAGCAAATTGTACAATGAAGACGTATGTAAAAACAAATTTGACATAAATTACAAATTTTTATCAGCTTCACTCGATTCTCAAGGAAGACTTCTCTCTCGGATTGCGGCTTCTAGAGAGAGTACTTTGTCACTTTCAGCATTATCTATGAGCTAGCTTAAGTGAAGATAAATAATCTCACAGTTCAAACAATATTCTCTATGCGGCTAGTGTCACTGTAGTTTCCTAACAATGTGTACAAAAGCTGTCGACACTTATCCGTTCTTGATGATGTGTCTGTGTTATCTTATTGAAACATGATAAACTCGAAAATAAATGCCGGTTTAGGATATCTAGCGCCATTCGCCGCATCCTACAATGACTGTACCTAATATTTAGGAGCACATTATCCAGGCTATTCTATGCCAGTAGGCCCGCACACTAATGCAATTATATCTCAATCAAATAATTAAGCTCAACAAGCAACATTACATAACTTTCCGCTGTCTTCTCGTGGCAGACACAGGCCTTGATAGAACAGTTGTGCCACCTATTTTAAATACATTTCGACCTCAATGAATGTCTAATGACTCATTATTGTCGCATGCAGTCGCGAGACATTCTTAATAGTCCATTGTCCAATATTATTTTTATATACCAGTATTATTTCCTTTTTATCTTTGTTTATCAATCATAACACTGAGATTATAATATAAAAATTTACTTTTTTAAGCTTTATATCTCCAGAGAGAAAGAGAGAAGCGCAGATCCACTATTTATTTTAGTCAAATTATTTCTATATTAAATGTTTTTAAAAAACTTTAATGAATAATTTTGCAATATAAGATTAATAAATTCTAAAAAATTTTTCGCGGCGCTATTAATTTTGCTTAATTTTGACATGAGAATATTTTTTTGTCTTTAATAAGGAACGTTTACATTTCAGAGGCTGATAGACAAGAGCAAGGTGACATGTATAAAGTGGGTTCCCGGCTCAAACAACCTATTTCTGGTCTCTCATAGTTCCGGTCAGCTGTACCTCTATAACGAAGAGCTGGTCTGCGGCACCACTGCGCCGCACTATCAGTCATTCAAGTCGGGTGACGGATACGCCATATATACCTGCAAAACCAAATCCACCAGGAACCCGCTGTATCGGTGGGTGATAGGCGCGGAAGGATGTTGTATAAATGAATTCGCCTTTAGTCCGTGCGGCACGAACTTAGCCGTGGTGTCACAGGATGGATTCCTGCGTGTTTTTCAATATAACACTATGGAGCTGGTTGGCTCGGCGAGGAGCTACTTTGGTGGCTTTCTGTGCGTGTGCTGGTCGCCGGACGGCCGTTATGTGGTAGTAGGCGGCGAGGACGATCTGGTGACTATCTGGAGCTTCCACGAGAAGCGGGTCGTGGCACGGGGGCAAGGTCACCATAGTTGGGTAAGCGTGGTTGCCTTTGATCCGTACACGACATCCTACGGTGATCACGATCCCGACTTTAGCGGTTCGGATGATGAGACGACGATGCCGCACAACAATCATAATCACTTCCATGAGAAGTCGCACCGTCTGTCCACAACCTCGCAAAGCGGTGGCGTCCACTCGAATCGTAATTCCTGTGGCTCTGAATTAAGAATGTCAGGCGGCACGTGCTACAGGTTAGGCAGTGTATCACAGGACACCCAACTGTGCCTATGGGACATTACGGAGGATGTGCTGAGGCAACCGGTGTGCGCCAAGCAGAGACCTTCTGCAGCGTGCAGCACTAGCGGCGGTACCTTGTCGTCTTCGGGCACGTTCAATAGTGGCAATGGGGCGGCGACAACGGCGAATCATCATTCGAACTCGAATACTAAACACAATAACTCGAATAATGTAAACTTCAAGGAGAACGCGAGTGGTAATAACGAGACTAGTAACAATAGCACTAGCACGAACGCCGCGGTGGCGACCGTGAATTCGCTGACGCAGAGGCTAGCGGGTCTTGGCTTCGGCGAGCGTAAGGGTGATAATCACAAGAGAAACTTTAGCCTCACTATGCGAGGTAGCGGCACCGGTGCAACGGCGACGACGGCCAACAACAGCACGACGACGGTCGTGCAGAACAATGGTGGCGACAAGGCGAGCACCGGCAACTCGACGAGTACGACGAGTAGTAGTCTGAACAACAGTGTTGGTGGGAGTTTAGTAGGTGGGACGGGAAGTAAAAAGGTTAGTTCCGTGATGGATGATCCCATGAGGTTGATAGGGACCGCCTGGTGTCCCAGGTTCGACGAGTGCCCGGTCCTCGAGCCGCTGGTGTGCAAGAAGCTGGCGCACGAGAGACTGACTGAATTAGTGTTTAGGGAAGATTGCTTCGTGACGGCGTGTCAGGACGGATACGTGTACACGTGGGCGAGGCCCGGCCACATGGTAGGTCCTCTCACGATAAGCAGCACCCTGCACAGGCCATCACACCATCATAGCAACAACCCCTACACTAGTAATATCAATTCCATGCGATGTAACGACCTCTGATGTAATCCGTTATTTCCAAATCGTTATTTAGCGAGTCCATCGAGTAGAGTCTGTTGGTCGGAAGATCCGAGAATTCTGTACATATATTCGTAGAATTAGAATCTAGAACGATGTTATCGTGACAAAAGTGGCACAGGAAAATCTTGTAATGCTTTTGGATAGTCTTCCTATCGCCTGCCGTGGTGACGGGAGGATATCTTGAAGGTAGATGATTATTCTAGCATGGAAGTATTAGAACAAGAGATACATTGACGAATTCGGTATTACCTTGCCGGGTGTTTGATACGACAATCGCGTCGCTGTTATTTAAGTTTTATATATTACAATCAGTATATTTAATCTTAAAGAATCCCCACAATTAAGTCTACGATCTTAGGGAATATAATTGCGTTTGAATTCTATTAATATTGGGAGGTGCCATCGTAGAGAAAGCATTGAGGAATTTTTTTAAGTATTTTTCTCTAAGTTTATATTGTGTATATAATTACAGAAGTACATAGACGGACGATACTATGAGTGAACAAATTTGTAGTTTAAAATATATTTATTAACGGGCCTTCAATTTTGAATTTCACAGGGCATCGTTTTTAATTATTAGATATTTTTAAATCTTTCTGCGTATAATGATGAACATCTTCTCTAATTTTGCCTTTTACTCAGGACATTCCACTAGATCAAATAAATTCGCTGCGTTTTCGAATACAAATCTATTACCCGAAATGCATGGAAATAGACATTTCAAATTAAGTAGTGTAGAGCGCGCACATACATTATAGTATCTGTTTTTTTTCGGATGCATTATAGTATAGTTTTGATTAATATAATTTTTTTGCGAGAATCGGAGGAGCTTTAATTTATCTTCTACTTAGATGTTATCGATTCTATAATACCTGGTTAGTGCATGCGCTGCAAATAAAAAAAAAACACTCACACTATATGCTTAAAGTTCATTCATAGTATAGGCTGTCGTTGATATCTGTGCCTAATGATGGTCTGGTCAAGATATATTCTCGCGATGAATATTGCAGAATTATACGCGAGCTATAGGATAGAGATCGAGTATCGATATATTTATGTTTTTGGTTTGCATCCTCGAGAGCAATGTTGTTTGAGCCCTACGAGGTCTCGTGACAGGGCAGGCCCCTTTATTGAAGAAAAACCTTCTTTCTATCTTCTGTAAAGTGTTATTTAGCTTTAGCCGATCATTGATAGAGAGAGTCAACGAAAAAATTATTTAGCCAAACTGTCGTCTCTCATACTTACGATACGAGATGCGAGAACATTTAATCCTTTGTTGAAAACGATGAATTTTGCCTTGTTGTACAATAAAGCGAAAATTTGAATGAACGATCGCTGCTTGCTTCCCGCTTGTCGAAATTTTGTTCAATCAAGTGCAATGCAGAAGCTCCAGGGAGAACTGCCGGGGAGACTTTTGTGCGTCACGTACATATGCATACGTACATACATATGTATGGTGACACATGTAAGACGATGTTAATTTACAAGTCTGCCAAGAACATCGCATGTCTTTTTTTCTCTCTTTTTTACGTTATACGGTACTAGGTCCCGATATTAGGACTCGAATAGCGTTTCCTGGGCGTTTTGCATAGAGCATTTGTATCACGAGAATATCCCACACTCTCACCTTTTCGTTCAACGGCCTTGACCAAAAGTAGACGGGACAGCCTCATTAAATTGCGACCAGTTTAACTAGCCAGCGTTTGCGAATTGGAATTAATGCTCTAACGAAGGCGATTACTTATCGAGTGTTCAAAGGACGTTTTAACCGCTGCTGTTGATTTATTGTATTACGCTGAATAGCATGACGTACGTGTACAATTTAATGAAACCAGGTCCTTCACGCTTTTGGCCAACGCTGCGAGATTACCTAACTAATTGCGGAGATACCGCGATGAAGTTCATTACAGCGTGCGTTGCTTCTTTTAATAGCGCGTATCTTTTATAATTTTTAATCGGACGATGCTTGCGCTTATTTCTCAAGGCCGATAAAGCATTAATTCCTTTTTCTCACTTTTGATTGATCGGAAAGATTAATGTTCTGTACCACGCTTTGGCTGATGCAAGAGAATATCGTGGATGAGACTTCCCTGAGTTATCGCATGGTACGTATGACTTATCATTTTCCGTTCTATTTTGCTTTATTTACCGCTTGACCGGACTTGTCATGAAAGTAGAATAGTGTACACGCTCTCGATTCATTTACACATGTTCTTGCCGAGATGCCTCTCGGCGGCGCTTCTGAATTTTATTACCACGAATTGCACTATATTTCTTTACTCTCACGCACTCTCTTTCTCTCTTGCCAGATTTGCATTATTCCCGAAAAGTTTCCGCAAAGACGGAAAAGAGAAAACTATATACGTTCGCAATACGGACCATTTAAATTATTTATAAGTCCAATGTTTAACTTCATTGAATGAAGATATGGATTCCTGATCTCTCTTGATGAAGGCAGTTATTTATTTTAATGTGGAAATACACTGAAAGAATAAGTTTTGCTGAAATGTCTAAAAATTTAGCCAGATACAGATTTAAAAATAATTTTGTTAGACCATCAAAATAATTATGTAGGATGCCCAAAATAGTTGGTAGAATATCAACACTTTTTGCAGTATTATCCGTCATGCTTAAGCGTCCTACATAATTACTTTTGATGATATAAAATTATTTTCAGATCTGTATCTGGCCAAATTTTTAGATACTTCAGCAAAATCATTCTTTTTGCGTACAAATTTTTAAATCGGCTTGGCGATTATCAAGATTCATTCTAGCTCTTTGCTCAATTCAAATGTTATGAATTGTTCATCAAAAAACGAAATCTTTGGCTCGTAAGGGTGATTTAAAAATAATTTTGTTGGACCATCAAAATAATTTTGTAAGATGCCCCAAATAGTTGCTAGAATATCAAAACTTTTTGCAATATTATCGTCATGCTTAGGTGTCCTACATAATTACTTTTGATGATCAAATAAAATTATTTTCAGATCTGTATCTGGCCAAATTTTTAGATACTTCAGCAAAATCATTCTTTCCGCGTACAAATTCCTAAATCGGCTTGGCGATTATCAAGATTCATTCTATCCCTTTGCTCAGTTCAATTGTTATGAATTGTTCATCAAAAAACGAAATCTCTCTGGCTGATAAGGGTGATAAAAGATGCGCGGGGCGCAAACTTCTCGGGAATAGCGCGCCGTTTAATTAGATGACTGATGATCAGAAGCGCGTTACTCGTGTCGTCGTGTATCAACGAGTGGTTCGCGTTGTCTCTAATTTCAGCCAGGGATCAGCCAGGTCGGCGGCGCCGCTCTCCACGTGGTCAGTCCGGTGGAAGGCGGCGGTACCATAGTATAGCCAGAGCCGGACACCGACGCCGGTCCACCGCGAGGTCACCAAGGACCGCAGGGATCGTCGCGGGCGTCCGAGGCGCAGCTCCAGCAGGCGTACGCACGCCGACGTCACCTATACTACGTCTGGCCGAGCGAGAGCTACTCCGATACGGTTTGAGCAAGCGGATTCGTCATCGTCGAAGAAGACCTGAATTGAAATGGAAATCCGTGGGGGATCCGTCTCCGCGAGACTCCGCGGACTTTAAAATCTTTGCGCGGCTCGTCCTTCGGGTCTTCCCGGATGTCGACGTCTTGATATCGTACCAATGCCCTTAACTAGAACTACCGACGATAACGTATATCTATCTCTAATTTCTACTATTTAAATAAATGCTGTGTACATATATTTCTAGGAAAAAGGGATGAAGGGAGAAAGTGAATTGATCAATTTATATATTGCGACAAAATTCATGGAAAATCTCCGAAAATGCACCGTTGTAAATTGGATTAAAAAATTCCAAACCAGTCGTTTTGACTGCTTTGGTAGTTCTAGCGTTAACGACGTCTTTGAACGTCCCGAATGCGGAAGAGAAGGGAAACCCGATCGGCAGACTTTAATTTTGAACGAGGATCTTATTCCTTTTTCTTTTCAAGATCGTTTTGTCAAAAGAGTAGAATGAGTAAAAAAAGAAACAGGCGGGTAACGAAGGGATAACGAAGCTAATATCCGAAGATTAGACAGTCAGGCTCGCAAGGTGGATCCCTTCACGAATTCCTTTCAATTCGCCTACGTTTTGCGGGGTGCAGCTCGCGCGCGGCTTAACGCTTAAAGACACACACAAATACACACACATTCACACATATACAGCGCTTTCGTTTCGGTATAAGCCGCTCTTCCGGTGCATATCATTTCCTCTTCCTCTTTTTTTCCTTTCCTCGACAGCGTCGCGGCGGCGACAATGTTACGCGGACCCTTTCTCGGGGAGACCCGCGAATCGGAAGCAATCTGTGTATACATGTATATACGTGCACGTGCGTATGCCCGACGATCGTGTCAGATGCGTTGTATCATTCCAAATGAAGTTTCATGGTAATGTGCGCGTCTCAATTGGTGGGACACGCGGGTCCCGGCGGCGCAGAGCGCGTTTTTCGTGTATTTATTATTTGAAGCGTTGAAATTTATATAGACCTAAGCCACGAAGAGTTCTAGGACAGAAAGGATATAGTCTAACATATATTCTAATAGGCCGTACATTAAGTAACTCGCTCTAACTTTTGCTCATTGCGATGCCATAGATCGAATTGCCTGGCAACACGGACGTTTACGAGACACACGGTTCATTAGAAACGACGTTTCTAACATTTTACACGTTTTTTCATTCCGTCGCTTGGACAGTCGCAGAAATAGTCGGAGAACATTCCCCCGATAGTGGTTGCCTTGTTAACTTTCCGTTGAAAAATTGTGACTTGGGTCTCTATCATTCTCAGTGCTTCATTTCGGTCGATTACTTCGAAGGAGATATTCCGCAAGGCGATACTAGTTTTTAATTTACATATAAATACGTAGGATTTATATTGCATCGATCACACGAGAAATACAACGTTAATTTTCATTGTTGTAGACCGGCTGTCCGTTTCCGGCAGCTCGTTTCGTCGATCAGCTTCGATCACGAGCATTCTTGCGCGATTCAGGGATTAAGGGCCAATTTCACTAACCACGGTTAACTTAACCGGCCGGTTATTCCATTGGAATTGACCAATCGCATTTGTCGTTAAGCAAAATTAACAAATGTGATTGGTCAATTCCAATGGAATAACTGGCCGGTTAAGTTAACTGGAGATTGTGGAACTGTGGGCCCAAGTATTTATCGCTATTATATTTTTATGATAAACTTCTTTAATTCATACCCGCGCAGTAATTCATCTCGCAGCACCGTTTACTCGAATTTTATTCACCCGACAAAAGACTCGACGCGAAAAGGGACTGTAGGTGGACTATCGGGGACTTACGTTTCGTTAAGAAATTCTATGTATAAAAATTAGTAACGATATCTTAAAAATTAACAACAAGCCTCTAGAAAGTTGTAAATTCCACACACACGTACGAAGTACAAAAAGAAATTGACACACAAAGAATATTTTTTCTATCTACTCCCTTTTCCAGATAAATGAGATACCGTTTAGCTTCCCTGAATAGTTTCGGTAGATACATTTCTGTGGTATCTGCAGCTTCTTTTTCAAGCCTGGATTCTTTAATGTCGCACGACACCACGTTCCGTGACATACAACACGTACGCACCAGAAATTCTATCGGGACACTGGCATATTACACCGATAAGAGGGCCGATTCGATAAGACTTTTCGTTTCGATATTTTCGTTCTCGTACGGTGGGTAATTACCTTACCTCGAGGCACGACGACATTGTATTATTCTAGCAAGTGCAAGTTCGTTAAAAGTATACTGTGATATGTGTGCTACCACATGACGACACCTGAGACAGATGATCCAAGTGATGAAGATTACTTCCAAAGATCACTCCGCCGTGCACCCACTGAAAAAATTTGTATTCTCCTCTAAAATAAGCGCCAAGAGGATAATCTGTTAAACAGTATATTCTCTAAAGAGAAATTTTTAACATATAAGAATATTCTTACATGTAAGATTCTCCTCTTAAACTAAGAAGATTCTCTTGGCGCTTATTTTAGAGGAGAATACAATTTTTTTCAGTGCCGAGACGGACGATCGGACTTGTGAACGACACGTACACAGAAAAAACGGTTCTGTTGAAATTTAGTCAAATACAGATCTGAAAATAATTTTGTTAGACCATCAAAAGTAACTATAATAATTGTAGGACACCTCAAGCATGTGATGATAATGCTGCAAAAAGTTTTAATATTCTAGCAATTATTTTGAGCGTCCATACTTAGTTACTTTTGATCGTCTAACAAAATTATGTTCAGATATGTATCTGGCCAGATTTTTAGATATTTCAGTAAAACCATTCTTTCCGTGTATAACCGCTGATTAGTTTCTTACTTACTATAGGCAACAAACGAAGCCGGCCTGCGACAAACCAGACCTACTCTATTCATTTAACGATTCTGCTGCGAGGAAAGGGACGGATGAACTTGAACAGATCGACGGAGATCCGCGCCCGATCGTATCGACGATCTAATCTTTCGGAGATCTTCCCGCGATTTCTCGTTATCTCTCTCCGTTTATAATGTATACTGGCCGAAGTAATCGAACTGCGAACGCAGAAACAAGAAGTTATATAACACATATTAACGCTGAGCTATATATAAAGAATCCATTTTTTTTTCTCGTCTCGTCTCGTCCGGTGAGAGGATCAAAGTGGAGAAGAACAGAAGAAGACTCGACGAGTCTGACTTCCGAGGTAGAAGATGAAAAATTCGCAACTTCGTAAGAAATCTACTGATCTCTTCAAGTTCATCCTCCTTCGCGGAGGAGACCGCGATCTACAAAGTTCCTATTTCGTAAGCTAAACGGCGAGATTCCGCGATCGACGACGGATTCCCGCATGGTGGGAATGCGTCTTCGGTCTCTGCACAGGACGGACGAAAAAGCTCGCCGATCAACGAGGCTGAATGGGTTTTCGGATTCTGCGTGGTGGACGCGTGCGTGAAGAGACAGATTTTACACAGTGTGTTCAAAGCGACTGGAGGAGGGCTCGCGATTTTGTATCTTCTGGGATCGAGTTTCTCATTTGGGAGTCCGCGGCGCTCCTAATAGACAGAAATGTGTCTGTGTTTAATTGATTTCAGACGCAATCGGCGGAATCGACAATAGCCCAAGTAACACAAGATTGTCACAATATAAGATGGAGATGATGTCATCTTGACTAATAGCGTTTTCGACTGGACTGGGTTTTGTAGATCCAGGCTGGGTTCCATTGGAGATCCAGGAGAATAGTCCTATTTGTTAGTTCAGATCTAAAAGTATAATCTAATCAGCGCAAGTTGTGATGTTAATAATCACTCCGAAAGCGATTAAATCCAGCCCAATCGAAAACGCTATAAGACTTCACGGTAATTTGATGTCAATTTTACACACATCATTGTGATTATCGTATTATTTGAAACCCAGGCAGAACAGAAAGTCACGATAACGTCAACATGACGTCACAATGACACCAAAATTATTTCAAAATGACCGTCAAAGGTGTCATTTGGCGTCATTTTGACGTCATTTTAACTTTCTGTTCTGCTCGGGAGCGGGTCTTTCTCGGACCTTAGCAACGACGTTCTCGCCATCGCGTAAAGAGCAGGAAACTTCCCCTCGTCCGAGACGCATCGAGACGAGAGTAAAACGCAAATAATCGCGGCACTGTAAATCACGTTAATGAGTCGCGCTGTTCCGCAATAAGAGTCACGGGTGACACTCGCGAACGATTTAATAACGACCTCGCCATCCAAAGTGCCGCTAACAGGAGACGCGTGGTTCATTACTAAAAGCGGCAAACCGCATCCAAAACAATCATTTCGGAAGACTGTAAATGCTACTATTATTCCTTTACATTCTGGAAAACGACGTGATATTAAAACATTATAATATCTCATGACGAAAGAAATTTTTGTTCGCGTATTGGAACCGTTATTTTTACTAGAAGAAACCTGGCGTTTACAGGACAAAGAATTTTGGATCGCTGAAAGCGACAGGTTCCCTGAATGACATATCTTTTGTCGGGTGGCATTTTGGGCGGCGAAAGAAAATGCCTGTTTGATTTACTTTGTGCTCGGACCAACCAGCGTCATTTCGCGGCTTGGAAATAGGAGGACAGATGTTCCATATTTTACCACACGACACTTCCTTCCGCTTTCACGCCTGCGGGATGATTTTCTCGGTTGTTCCCCGCATCACACGGGGTGATCGAGTTGTGTACAAACGTATAAACGACATTTGCATTGCGCGATCGCGTGTTATCGCCCGCAATTTCGCAGGCAGGGAGACGAGATGAAGGGATGTAAAAAGAAAATCGCGATCGCGAGAGAGCGTGCTTATTTCGGATGTACACGTATATGATAGCGGCGACTGGTCCAGCTGATTGTAACATTTTCACACAAACACACACAAACACACACACACACACACACACACACACACACACACACACACACACATCGACGAGTAACCGAGTCTAGCATCTCTCCGGCAGTTTTTTATGAGACCTTTCCACGCAAAGAGCTTTATGGCATCGCGTCAGATCTGTACTGTAACTTCTCGGCGCATTTCTCTTTGTTTGTTTATAAGCGTGTACATTCTTTGTAATTGTAAATGAAAAAGACATTTCATTGTTAAACGCTTGTATAACTTCTTACCCTGCATTCGGTTATTTCTCCCCCTCCCCTCCCGTTCCCCTGGAAATACTCTAAATTCCTCTTCTTCGGCGCGATCGTCTTGCGAATTAATTAAATCTGCACTGAAAAAAAATTCTTGGTAAACTTGTGAGATGCATTTAGTAATACTTTCTTTTGAAGTATTTGATTATTATTACCGATTATAATAATAATAACAAAACATTTTGTAATAAATAAATAAAAATCGTTGATAATAGCAAAAAGCATTTTTAACAAAGCATTTTGTAATAATTATAAGAGCAAATTTTATCTAGTTGAACCAACTAAATTATGTAATACTTATTATACGTTTAGTTGAAACTATTTCACCAAGCCGCTTGGTAAAATAGTTTCAACTAAACATATATAATAAGCGTTACATAATTATAGTTGGCTCAACTAAACAAAATTTGCTCTTTTATAATTATTGCAAATGTTTATAATTATTATAATTAATATTTATAATTATAAAATGTTTTGTTATTATTATTATAATCGGTAATAATAATTAATCCAATACTTCAAAAGAAAGTATTTCTAAATGCATCTCACAAGTTTACCAAGAATTTTTTTCAATGTGTATTCAGAGTTCTCTAAAAAAAATTCAGAATTAGCAATGCGATCGCGTGCAGAGTATCTTACTTTCTCGTTGTTTTTGAATCCGTTGATTAAAATCCGACACGGTGGAAGAGAAAATTGACGAAAGCTTCTTTCTTTACCGTGAAAGGAACTCGTAACGCAGCTTTGCGTATCAAAATTACTATACCGAGATACGTTCTTTTTTGTACTTAAAAAAAAGATGCAAATAACGTTAGAATAATTAGATGCAAATAACGAGAATTACATATTCATAATTCGCAGCCAACTACGTCCGAAGTTCGGCGCGTGTTTGACCTGTCGTGCGTGAATCCTCGCAGTCTTTTATCTTTGTCGACTGCACGACAGAAATTTTTCCGGCGACAGTCTCGAAATGTCCGACGGTCTCGCGACGCGTTAACCTCAGAAAATTCACCATGACGAAAAAGCTGCAAATAGTGCGAGTGGACAACGATCTGGTGCAGAAGGCGAATCTGCTGATCGGCAACAACATCATCGGCCGCGGCGTCGCGACAGGAGTGAGTTGTTGCGTAACCGATTTTTTGCGAGGATGCTCTGTCGAGACGTCACGCGAAATGTCGTTCCACGAAGGAACGAGAAACTTTTGAGGCAAACAATAAAATAAAATAATTTAAGACAATCTTGCAACTGGATGAATCGCGCGGGATAAGATCTATGTATCTAAAAATGAGATACCGAACTTTCTCATGAAATTCTATCGAGTCCTTCGGTTTCTATCAATTCAAATGATTCAAATTGAGCACGAGTTGAGATATAGAGAAACACTAAATATTCCTCTCGCATTTCTGATTCGAGTTGCGGTTAGCGTTGACGTATGTGAACGGATAAGCTGACGCATCAAGATTATCCGTGCAATATAACTTGTTGGATGATTCATGGTTATGCTCGGGAGATTCGAAGTTTACCGCGTCGGCATTCGCGGAAAGTATACACGCGGAGATAGAATAATATAATAATGTTATAATAGTATTAAAAATTCGAGAAACATTATTACATTATGACACCCCAGATAGCACAGGTGATCGTTATGAATTCATAAAGGATTTATTTTTTAAAATTCTTTAAGAATTAGCGTGATCTGTTTGAAATGGTTTCAAAAAGAATTCCTTTCCAATAGTATTTTTATAGATAAAAAGAATTTCTTTTGTATCTGAAAAAGGGCTTACAGAATTGGTGACACAAAAATGAACTCTTTTCGAAGAGTGTTTTTAGAGCAGAAATGGGATGGAAAAATAATTCATTTCATAATTCGGGAATTTAAAAAGAATTCTTTTTGGTTCTCTTTGCTATCCGGAGGACATTATTATTATTATTATATTATTTCCATATTATACCCACACAGCACA
>NJRP01000108.1:383118-401138 GCA_003063835.1 Aphaenogaster floridana | reverse complement strand
TTCTCCCGTCTTCCCGAGGGACCTGTCGTCGCTTTCCACTATCGACGCTGGGATTTTTCCGCGTGACATTTGTAGACACCGCCCGGAATCCCGTAATCCCGGCGATAAGAAAAATTAGGAGAGCCGCGCGTCCTTTCGCGCAGACAGGATCGGACGGGAGCAAATTACAGCGGTCGTCCGGTAAATCCCGCATCGAGATTCTGGATTTCGGGAGTGATCTTCCCGTGAACGACAGGCTCGATGATTGCATTCGCATCGCGTGCGCGTGATTGATAAACCGCCGCGGCCAATTAGCGTTTTTGCGCGCAACGCGCCTCCGCGTATTATACATTATCTTTAGCCGGTTTCGAGGTAAAACTTCGCCGACTTCCTCCAGCCGGTGATTTATATCCGCGCCGTTTAACAAAGTTTTTATTCGCGGCCGGCGTTGTAAAGATGATTTATACGCAGTCCCCCCTCCTGCCCCCGGATCTCGTGGGATCCCGCTTCGACGTGGATACGCCCGCAGCATTAGATGACGCCTTTGTGGCAATCGTATGATAGAGTAAGGATGCGTTTTTTTCTCAGAATATCATGAATACCAACGGTTCTATGAACTTCCCGCATATGTGAGCTTTCTTTCGACGTTTCCTCGAAATATCGCAAATTCCATTAAGTATACGGATTAAGCATACACGGAAAGAACGGTTTTGCTGAAATATCTAAAAATTTAGCCAGATACAGATCTGAAAATAATTTTGTTAGACTATCAAAAGTAACTACGTGGGACGCTCAAACATTATGATAATGCTACAAAAAGTTTTGATCCCAGGCAGCACACGGACATCCATAAGACGTCCTTTGAGGATATTGAGGATATCCAAAGGCCATCCGTTTTACGTCCTTCGGACATTCTATGGACATCCATGGTATATCCGTTTATGAAATTGATGGACGTGATAAAAGCTATATCAATACATTTTGTTACATATATAACCACCAAGAATATCAAGTATCTGCATTAACTTTAGAACTGAACGGAATTGTATTGTATTGTCAAAATACATCTCATTTACTTTCACACATTGGAGCCCAATTTTAGGGACTCGTCTTCGAAAAACAATTTCGTTAAAACATGAGTGAAGACTTTTATAATGCTGCGTCTTTTATTCCATCTTGTATGTTTTTTGTAGGTTTTCTTTGTAGGTTTTTTACTTACGAGAAATACGAGAACTCCGCGTCCATCTGGTGGTGGTGCCGCGTACTGCTCGCGGATGTAGTGGATACTGACCTAGTTTACACCGTGCGTTTAGGCCGCGGCCTATACCCCAAATTCGACCTAAATTAGTGTTTACAGCGATCGGCCTTGGGGTATAGGCCTCGAATTTAGGGTATAGGCCGCGGCCTAAACGCACGGTGTAAACTAGGTCATTATATGGACATACAAACTTGTCGATTTTGGGATTTCCTCTAGTGTCTACAAATGTATATCTTATGGATATCTTTATAAGGTCCATGGACATCCCGACAAGAAATGGACACAAAACGGATGTCCATAGGATATTCTGTGCTGTTTGGGATATTCCAGCAAATACTTTAAGCGTCCTACACAATTATTTTAATAGTCCAACAAAAATTATTTTCAGATTCGTATCTGTCCAAATTTTTAGATATTTTAACAAAACCATTCTTTCCGTGTAGACGTCCGCGGGGGGAGGGGGCATTTGCCCCCTTCCTGGAATCAGCAAAAAATTAAGCATTTGCTCTCCCTTTGAATAAAGGAGAGACAAAGTTGTGCTAACCTTACCGATCTCTGCTCTAATCCATAGAATTATAATTTCAAAAGGTGTATACATTTCAAATTATAAGTATTCTAATTCTGGAAGTAATATTTTGAATCATGCTCCCCTCCCTGGAAAAATCCTGCGGACGTCCTTGGGATTAAGCATATAAGATCCAAAAGTATTTAGTCTGTTTTTTTTGGAGCGAGGAGAGAGAAAGGAAAGAGATGGAGGAAGAAAGTGTAGAGAATGGAATGAAGAAAGAAGAGGACAAGTGCAATGGGTGTACTTTGATCAGAACTAGAGTAAAGATGATCAGAGGCAGTATTTAATTGTATAAGAGACTGTATATGTTAAATTTACATATATTAGTATTTTATATTCTTGATTTAAAGGAAGTATATTATACAATTAAAATCGAGAACGGCCAAATACGGTCATAGCAGATTTTAGTGCTCATTAATATTTTATGTGTGATTTTTCTAGTTCTTTTAAACTACGCGCCGTTACTTTCGGGCTTGAAACGCAGCTCTTGAAACCAGAAAAGTAATATTACAATGATAATGATGCTAACAAGCATCTGTAAGATCCCCCTTCCCCATCCTATCCCGAAAAACTGTAAAGAAAGTATATTATGTTGAAACGAAAAGGAGAAATAATGTGTAATAAAAACTGGAAGTCGCAAAGCGCGAATCACGAACAAATAAATAAAATATTTAGTCTGTTTTTCCGGAAAAATTTATCACGCACTGTGAATCGGCCGCTTTTCCACGAATATCTCGTTGAAAATACCTCCGCTCTTTAACGCCGAGATGAATTTCAAACCGGCGCTCGCGCTTTCCGCGAGAGCGACTCGCGGCGAAATGGAAGTTACACGAAGAGTTTCGAGCATGTAAATGTACCAGGCACATTCGTGACTGGTTGCTGACTGAGTTTGTGCGCGCAAACTTAAACGTACGCGGCCAAACGTGAAATCATAAAAGTTTCAGTCCATGGTGGATGTAACGGCAGCGCCGGGACGACACATCCGAGGGGCAGGGACACACGTATATAAGCGAGCCAATGTCGCGGTATATTTTAACCCGTAATCGCTCGAAGGATTAAACTCCCGAACCTTCCGAATTCGTTGTTTGAGTTTGGTCCTGATCGTCCTGATCCCCGCGCGCGACTTATTCCGCTAACTCCTTCGGAGGAGCCGTCTCCCCTGTCACGCGCGACTCGGAGCGTTCGCCGCAGGGCGATGCCGAATCCCTTTTATCCCTCGGATAAATTATCGAACGGACGGGAGATTTTTTCGTTTTCAATTTTCAGGTATACGGAACGAGTTTATTTTGATAAAAGGATCGCTCATTCGCGCGCGCGATTCCGAATGTAAAATAAAACGTAAATGACAGAAACTGCGTTTTTCACGTATATACTTCAAAAAGAGGCTCTCGAATATTGGACAATATCGCGATTGCGTTGATTTTTACGACTCAAGAAGCACCGCAATTGCTTTTCTGTATTTTCCGTATTTTTTCGATTCCCATCATTCCAGTACAAAATCGACGCGCTATTTTTATCAAACGGTTAGAGCTTGATGGCAAATAGTTGTGTTCAAGCTGAACGTGCGCTGAGAATGTGGATTTGTTTCTGTCGAGTTGTCGCCGATTATTCGGAACTACTGCGCTTTTATCCACCGCGTATTTTTATCCGCCATCGTTCGGCAGCGGGGGGAAAGGGCGCATAAACGCAAATCGACAATAGCGAGGCACAGGGGGATAGTACACGCGAATGGCAGACGGTGCACTTTGCATCTCCAATGGCCAATTACGTGCTCAGCCTGAAATACGCCACATTAAAGCGCTATACTCCAGCGAAGAGAACAAAATTTACGTATCGTAGCTCACTGTCGTTCGTCAGACGCAAAGGATCCACCAAATGTTCCCTTCGATACCATTAGCATAATATATCGCTACTAACGTTTCCTTTATTTGAAAGACTCTAACTAGAAAAAAATCCGCAATAAACTGGTCGGAAAATCCAGCATTAAGATTAAACGATAGTAAAGAATAAGATTTCTTTTTAATCTTGTTTGGGACTGAGAGATCTAATTTTGTTAATTCAAATCTCTTGCAGTTCCGGGGACCGTTATATTTCTATCTAATTCTTTTTAATTATTTGGGACTGAGAGATTTAATTTCGCTAATTCGAACTTCTTACAATTCCAGGAACACTATTTTACTCTAATTTTTTAAATTATTTAGGACTAATTGTGAGATTAAAATTTGCTAATTCGAATTTTCTGCAGTTTCGGGGACCCTAATATTTCACATTCTAATTTTTTTAATTATTTGGGACTGAGAGATTCAATTTCGCTAATTCGAACTTCTCGCAATTTCAGAGACCGTAATATTTCACTCTAATTTTTTAAATTATTTAGGACTGAGAGATTTAATTTTGCTAATTCGAACTTCTTGCAATTCCGGGAACCCTAATATTTCATTTTAATTTTTTTAATTATTTGGGACTGAGATTTAATTTTGCTAATTCAAACTTCTTGCAATTCCGGGAACCCTAATATTTCACATTCTAATTTTTTTAATTATTTGGGACTGAGATTTTATTTTGCTAATTCGAACTTCTTGCAATTCCGGGAATCCTAATATTTCATTCTAATTTTTTTAATTATTTGGGACTGAGATTTTATTTTGCTAATTTGAATTTTCTGCAATTCCGGGGACCCTAATACTTCACATTAATTTTTTAAGGAAAACTTTATTAGAATTGACAAGAAGTTTTGAGATGAGCGCGATCTGAGAACGGAACATTTTTCAGTATAGTGTTCTACGTTAACGTTACGTCATGAATAACTCAACCACAGTGACGATTTCGCGCATTTAACGGCAATGAACCATCAGAACGCCACGACGAGAAAAGAAAAGGACTGAAAAGAATTCTTAGAGCGCGTTCAAGGAGAGCCTTGCTTCCCAGCGGGAAAACCGGCGGGAAAACCGGCGTGAAAGGAGGCCGAGGAAAGATGCTGCTAGTTTCTCGCTGCGATGCAGTTATGCTTTATGCGATTTACTTCGTGATGCCGCTCTCTCGCGCTTTCGCTGCGCTTTTCCTCGCGGGATAACGCGCGCCGTGCCGTTGCCGCTCGTCGCAGGGAGAAAACGCGGATTGCCCCATAAAAGCGGCAGACAGAGGACCTTTGAATAAGTGGATCAGCTCGCGCGCTTGTGTAAAATAAACGTCGGATTCTCGGCTTGCAATCCGCTTTTCAATTTACGGAAATAATACTTCCTTGAAAAATTCGCCGTCAAATTTTTCAACGGAAAATTATACTTTGGTACAGAATTTAGGAAAATTAGATTGCAGCGTAAGGACCGCAGAGAAGCCATCACTGAGAAAAAAAAGTTGAAATATTCAGAAACAAATGTTACTTGTGACATTTTCTTCGATATTTATTCGTTATAAAAAAATTTTGCTATGATGACGGAATATATATTTCTATGAAATAATATCTAATTTTTCTCATTAAGGACCGATTGTTCCAACTTCTTGGTAAGTTAACTAACAGTTAAATCATATGTTTATCTTTGTCTAATTCGAAGAAGAAATAAAGAGAGATGTATGATTTCACTATTAGTTAGCTTACCAAGAAGTTGGAACAACCGGCCCTAAATGGTTCATTTGCTAGAAATAAAATTTCATATCGCCGTATATAAAGCCTATTTCTGTGAAATAGGCCTTATATTTCACAAATACATTTTTAAGTACTTTTTTCTCAGTGCAGATCGCGAGGCCGGATCCGAAAGAAAAAACGATATGCGAGATGAAAATATATCATGTAAATTCGATTAAAAATAGAAATATATAAATTAGACATGCATATTGTTGCAAGACTTTCATACAATTTCCAATCGTATATTTATGCCTATGAGCAATTTTTCATTCAGTCTTCATTTTATCCGATTGCTTCGTGAAACGTTTATGACAATCAATGCGTTCCTCTTGAAAAAGAAATATAGATCTCATACCTGAGATGACGTAGATGACGATGATCCGTCGGCGAGAATGAGACGCAGCATAGAAAGGGTTGTAACACGAAAAAGTGTTTTATTTATATACAATATTTACAAAGGCGTAGTGTGAATCAAGTGGCTATATAAATGACTTTGGTACGCTTGAACGCGTGCAAAACGTGGCACAAGCGTGTGGCTCCTCCTCCTCCGTCTCCCTGCTCCCAGTCTCCATCAGCCATGGTCCAGGGGCCTCCTATACCCTGTTGAACGCTGGTCGACGACCCGGAAGTTAGGCGATGCAGCAGACGTCTGGATCTTTTCGTCCATCCGTCTAGACTGTCGTCCGCCCACTTCTCTTAATGTCTCGGCCGGCGTTTGACCCTTAAATGCAGCTCTCCTGAATGCTCCTGCCGATCGACTCCGAGTGCGGCCTTTGAAGACTGTAGAATGTCTGAATAGACCGAGACGAAAATAAAGTGAGGAACCCAAAAGACTAAACGACTTTGAGAATGGGGGGGGAGGGCTTGATTGACCGTAGAAAATAAATCATCGCCGCAAAAGTGAGAGATCCTCGGCTGAGCGAGATACGGTTTGAGATTTACATTATCGCAATTGCCTTGGACAATAGTTTTTAAGAAAAACTGTTCGTCTGTTAATTGTTTTGCTGTTTGTTGTTGATAAAGTAACTCTTGTAGAAATTTTACTTGAAATTACATGGAGAAAAGACGCGGTGGAACTTTCATACACCATAATACCGTCGCCACTTGGTACGATATCATTGCCGGGTTAAATCGAATTTAGAAGATATTTGTCTAAGGTTTAAAGTTGAAAGACCTGTCTCGGTAGAGGTATATGGTATCACTTAGAAAAATGTAGAAAGCTACGACCGGGAATTGAATTCGATCCATCCGCGGGATACTTCTCTTATTCACCAGACCAGCACAGAATTTTTATAGCAAGTGCTCTCTCTCTCTCTCTCTCTCTCTCTCTCTCTCTCTCTCTCTCGGTATTTTTATAATATTAGAATATATATATATAGATATACAGGGATGGATCTCACAAATTTTCGATGCGGTAACGGAAAACCAAAATTGAAGAATATGCGCTTCCGAGTAAATAAACTTTATTAAGGTCACGTACCTAAAAGCAATATAGATTCCTCGAAAATAAATTACGTGAAATTTCTATACAAGATTCATATTTTTTCCGTAATATAGAGTTTATATAAGAAATTGTTGAAATAGAATGAAATTTTTAGACGTAAGAGAAAAGCATTTTGCGGCTTATGATTTTATAATGCATCGCGAGGAAAATATCGACAAGCGTGGACTTTCGAGATACTTTCACGTATTTCGACTCGATTATGCTCATTCATTATCCGAAATAAGTGTGTCAGGCGCAACGGAAACGTTTCCGTTCGCTAAATCTGGCTCGCAAGAAAACGGCGATAAGCGGAATCGTAAAGCAGACGGATCGAATTCGAAAGTGGTTTTCTGTGTTAGGGGCTATCGGGGAGTCATGCAGGTATACGCGTTCACCATAGATCGCTTTAGATCAGAGGTTCCCAAATTCTGCGGCTTCAAATTCTGTCCTCCTTGAATATTTTAAAGATATTTTAAAGATATTTTAAACGTCTTGTTCCATCTCCTCCTCAAGAAAATGTCACGGTAGATATTTGGAAACGATATATATACGAAAGTACGATATTCTTTAGTTTGATAAAACTTCGATTTTTTAAATATATTATAAGATTAAGTTGATCGCATAAAACTTGCATAATTTTCTCTTGATCAAATTAGCAGATAAAAAAGTTTAACAATAAAAGAAATTCTAGATAATTTATATACACTGAGAAAAAAAAATTGGTTGAACGGATTAAATTTGTATTGTTGTTGATCCAATGGTTGATTCAACAATTATTAAGTTGCATTAAAAAAGGTATAGTTCATTCATGTCAACCATCCAAAATTTTTTATCAAGAATTAGTTAATTCAACTAAAAAAAGCGTCGCAATTTGCGATATATTAATTTAAATTAAGAACTAGCCAGTTGAGTCGAAATAAAAATCTCTTCTGTGGTTTAATTCAACTAATGTTTAGTTAAACCAACTAATGTTTAGTTGAACGTATCGGAGTAAATGTTTTAGTTGGATGAAACACATTTTGCATTTTTCAACAAATTTTTTTTCTCAGTGTAGATAATTTATAATACTTTCATTAATTTCTTGCTTCAGAAAATCTGTTTTTAATACTTGGAGGCGTTCTGTTTTTGCGTTTCTCCCAAGAGGGCAGTTTCAACAAGGCGGTCCGCAGTTTGGGAACCTTAGATGAAATCGGATTACTCACGTTCGGCGATGCTCTCGGATAATCTGAATCTTCTAGGACGTCGTGGGACATCTCGCGTCCTTCCAGCTGACGTGGTCTTCGTGGCAGGGACCCGTAACGAGGAAGCTTTCTGTCTGGAAGAAGTCCCAGGACGGACTTAGCGTCAATCGTATAATCGGTTTGAAGTAAGCCCGCGGATTTCGCAAAGTATTTTGAACTTCTCTCGGTGGCAACTTTAGCGGCGCTCGCTCCTCTCTTTCGCGAACGGCATTCCTCGATCGTTTCTTATTGTTTTGTTTGCGGAAGCCGAAAGTTCACTGCTTGCGAACGGGAATTGAGGGTGCCTAGATACAGCGCACTGCTCCGCATATTGCGGGAGAATCGAGAAACCGCCCGGGACTTGAATTTACGGACGATAATTAATAAAAAAAATGACGAAGCACGTTTTAATCTTTCAAATAATCTCCGTTTGCTACCTGATCGGAGAATATTTCATTTGAAGCTGTAGCGCCGTTATTAAATTACTTTTGTTCAACCACTTTCGAACTTTATGGAACGCTGGATATAATTACCGAGTTTTAATTTTAACAAAGTATTACTAGTAAAGTGCGGGAGGTTGTGTGTGTATATCATAATTATTGAATTTTAGATTCGGCGAGGTAGATTTGAGAGAGGGTGCTTGAATGAGTATAACGGGAACTCATTTTCCAAGATATTTCGCGAATTCATTTTACGGATTAAGTGTAGTTACTTTGCCTTAAAGCATATTTGATTCTTGTTAAATATTAATTAAATTGTAACAAACGCTCCATAGATCTAAATTCCCGCGAAGGAAACGGGACTAATCCGAGATTTGTCTCCAAAATCATTGCTACATTCTCTGGAACTTTCTGCAGATGCGTTTTTCTGTCGCATAGATTGCCGTATGTGCTCCCTGCATTTATACATGTATATGCATGCATTCCCATGCTTCGCATAGGATGCATATGTCGATATGGTAAGCTAGAACCGTTCGCATATTGTATGTGCAATTTTCTTGAGAGTACCGTTAACGCATGCTACCCGGTCTAAGGTAAAACCCGATATTCTTAAAACCCTCGTATATAAATGTGCCAGTTCTATCAGTCTAAGTAGAAATTCACAGAATGGGATGGCCGGTTATGCGCGGACCTCCGGTCCTTCCTTTAAAGGGGCACGCTTGTTAAAGTTAAATGGCAAATCTCTGCCCGATTTAAGCGATTCGATCTCTTGTCGTCTGTATAGTAAATTTTCTCGCGATGTTTCGAGAACGTCTTGCTAACAGTAAACTGCAGGTGGTTAAAAAGAAGTTTATAATTTATCACGTAGTATTACAAATATGTTTAACAATCCTGTGAATCAACTTTTTTGTTTATTCTACTCCTCGCGACCAGATTAAATAATACAATCCTTTAAGAGTCGATACGTTTGAGATAAGAGAGGAATAAAAAGAAGTTCAAATATTCTCTCGAAGCCAATCCAAGTTTCTTGAAATTTCCATTAATTTTCTTTAGTCAACTTGTACTTCACAGGAACTCGTTGAATCATATGCATTAAGCATATACATTAAGCAAGCTTACCAGTGAGATGGTTGGTCAAGGCCGTCGTGGGTATGAGATCCGGATTGCCGTCCTCCTCCTCGCCCTTCCCCGCAAAAGTCGCGATGCTAGGCTGCTGCGGCGGCTTCGGCTTCGCCGGGGTGGCCGCGTGTCTCCTCCAGAGTGCCATTAGCACACCGGTCACGATTAACCCCAGACCGGTCGCCGTGCCACCAAGTCCAATCAAGATCGGTGACATGTCGGTCGAGGACGTCGATTCGCCTGTGAACGAATTTTCTACTAGTCCCCCCCGTCCATAAATAATGTACGGTGGTCGGCAACCCCTTTCTGGCGATCACTACACAAGGGTCGTGTAAATCTAGACGCGTTTTATATAACCATTGCAGTATTATCAGAGCGTATCGCTATTATCAGAGAAAATGTGTACGCTTTGCTTATTCATTACGGACGTTATTATTATTGCGACCACTATTGTCTACCTCCATGAAGATAGCGTCCCATTGTCGGAATTATGATGTAGTTTACAGAATTCTGGCTCTTTTCTTGAATTCTGTAGCTGCACGTTTCAAGAAGTTCTGATAATGAAGTGTAAAAAAGAACGCGAAGATAGGAGGTATCAAAGTTGCTTTTTCGTTAGAAACTTGGTCATAATTTTTTTTTATTTCAATCGATCTTAGTTCTTATCAGAAATTCTAGAACTCTGAGAAAGAGCCAGAACTCCATCAATTATATCGAAGTTCTAAAAATGAAGCGCTTTAGTCTGTTTAGTAATTTTGTCTCATTAATATTATATCTTGATCGTCGCTAGTAAATTAATATTACTAATTAATACTATTATTTCGAATATTATTAAAGATACGTATATTTTTTATCTTAATCATTATTTAAATAACTAATTAGTATACTGTAAAATTATCATTCTTTGTGACATATATGCTTTCATCAAAGCTATCTTCTCTCTCTAATTCTGAATAATTGTACATATTTCTTTTTTCCTCTTTTCAACTACCTATCTATCTATCCATCTATTATGATATATATATATATATATATATATAACATATAACTCCCTATTTTTTAATAGGCTGGGCTGGCTTAAAATTGGTCTTAGGCGTCAGTATTTTGTGGGGTGTTTGACCTACTCGGTTTTACTGAATAATAAGCCTCAGTCTACTTTTAAAAACTTTCAATTTAGACGCGATACGATTGTGCGTGATACCAGGGCCTCTAAGGACATCTTAATTCTACCTATCTGTCGCACTGAAGTGTTTAAACGTTCGTTCTGTTACTCTGCGGCCGAGCTCTGGAATAACCTTCCCCTCAAATATACGTGGTGCTGCTTGTCTCGCTAATTTCAAGCATAATTATTATGATTTCTTGCTGGGGCAATGATTTCTGATTTCAGTTGTATATGGTTTTCTTACAGCTTGTTCATAGAATGTTTAAGGTGCATTAACATATTTTCATATTTTTATTTTTCATGTTCACATGAACACAAATGTATACTTTGATCCTTATTTTCTTGTTTTTATCTTCTTTTCTTTTCTTTTTGTAAGTGTTTGTTTTCTGATGTCTTTATGTGTTACAAATTCTTTTTATGCATTTTGTTAACTTAATGTTTTTAGCGCTTGAGAGGATTCTATCCTAGAGCGCGTGGTAAATAAAGTTATCTATCTATCCATCTATTTGAAGACATATTTCCCTATTGTGTTCCCTCAGCCACGACAAATCGCTACGTTCGCGCGCGGCGTACGACCGCCCGCTTAAGATTTCGCGCAGTAGCTGCGGTCAGCCACGGATCAGACGCGGGCCGGGCGTTCCAATTTACCTGTCCAACATCCCCCTCGGCAGACTACCGCGCGTCGGCACGAACGTAATCTGTTTCCAATTAAGGCGCGGCGTCCAGAGTCGATCGTTCCGAACTTCGTGGCAGGTTGCATTACGGTGGTCTAACGCTGCGGCTGATTTGTGAGTCGCTCGTTCCACGCGAGCGAGGCGAGAGGACGGCGGGTGGTTGAGAGAGAGAGAGAGAAAGAGAGAGAGAGCTGTGCTGCGGATTAGCAATAGCTCCGACTCTGCGGGAACGACGCGCCCGACACCCACAGTCGTTTCCGCGCCGTCGTTAATCATTCGGCTTAAACCGCGGCGTGGGTAAGTGTAAGCGCGTGTGTATATCGCGGGCGTCCTAAAGTTACCGCATCTCTCCTTCGGCCGAGCCGCCCCGAGGCCGGCTCGCTCGACAAAAATCTAGCTGACGGCAAATACCCAAGTAGAACAGAAAGTCATGACGACATCAACATGATGCTAAAATGACGCCTTTGACATCATTTTGAAGTCATGATGACCTCAAAATATATCAAAGGCGTCATTTTAGCATCATTTTGACGTCATCATGACTTTCGTGTTCTCCTTGGGTATCTCCGACCAGTGGCGTGGCCAGGGGGGATTAGGGGGATAACCCCCCCAAAATTTTGGAATCAAAATGAAAATATGAAAATGAAAGGTTGAAAGCCGAGAGAGAAATGAAATGGTCAATGCTTTAAGGTCTAAAGAAAATGTCCTGAACAAATATTGTTATCTTATTTAATTTAAAAAGTTACGAGTTGTTCTGTGATTTTAATTTTTTAAAAATCCCTCCCCCCCAAAAATAAAATCCTGGCTATGCCCCTGTCTCCGACCGACGTGAAGTTTCCGAAAAGGAATGCAAAATTTTTGGGGTAATCGGATCGCACGAAGATCGCGCGGAGGCAGATGAACTTTCTGTAATTATGAAGATATTGCGCTTCCATGAGATTTTATCAGACCTCTTGCGCGATAAAAATTTCAGGGAAAATTTCAGGAATTCTCGCTGCAACGTAGTTTGAAAGTTTATAAGTGTCCTAATTTAGTGCCCCACTTCGCGGTGGTTGAAATCTCATATTATGATTCTGTTAAAGTTCACTTGAAATTAACCGAAGATTGTAGATATCACACGCTCGCAGTCGGAGGATTACGTGGAGTAATCGGAGCTGTCGCTAATCTTCGCAGCTATAAATTTTTTTATCAAAATTTTCTTTCGCAATCTTTAAATTTTCATCGCCAGACGTGTCGAGAATTAAATCTTAAATTACAGTTTCTGTCAATGTTCCGAAAAATTAGATAAAGGGTAATACTGTCTCCAGGGGCGTGGCCAGGATTTTATTTCGGGGGGGGGGGGGAAATTTAAAAAAAATTAAAATCACAGAACAACTCATAACTTTTTTAATTAAATAAGATAACAATATTCATTCAGGACATTTTCTTTAGACCTTAAAGCATTTACCATTTGATTTCTCTCTCGGTTTTCAACCTTTTATTTTCATATTTTTATATTTGGTTCCAAAATTTCGAGGGGTGATTTATCTCCCTAATCCCCCCCCTGGCTACGCCACTGACTGTCTCCAACATTAGCTGTAAAACTCAAATTACAAACCCATTCCTTTTAATCATTCACAATATAAAATAAAGTTCCTCTATGAGGAAGCAAAAAGCTACGGTATCTCAGCATTTTCGTTAGCAAAACTTTGACTGTAAGTCGATCGGAGATCCGAGAGGAATACTTTTCCGGAACACTTGATATAAATTGCGAGTGTCGTACCAAGAGCTTGGTAATTCGATCACCTTGTAAACAGGTATCTACCGAAGTTGCGCGTCGCATCGGCACGACGGCGCAAACAGCCGGTCAGCTAATTTGTTTCTAATTAACAATCAAGTTTCAGTTAAATGCTAATTAACAAAGCACAAAGCGCATCTATTCTCCGCCAATGGTTGTAATTGAATACGAACGAAGCACTGAGGGGACACGTTAAAGGACGTCGTACTGACGGCAGAACACGCTCCTCCTTTCCCTTAGCCGTAACGAAGGACTGCATCCCTTTGCTTTGCGTTAAAACGAGATACTGTGGTATGCGGCCTCCGTCTCGATTTCGCGATACTTACCATTGATAGTTTCGACGACCCTCTCCACAAGTTATGGAACAACGATTCAAAGCAAGTGTTTAAATGAAATATCCTCTTTTCTGTTTGCCGCTAAAATATAATTTAAGCTAAAATCTGATGAATATAAAGATATTTTTTAAAAAATTCAATACTTTCTTAATTTATATATCATTTGACTATATAGTTTCTAATCGGCAAAAGTGTCGTTTCTTAAAAATTCTTTTTTAAATCTTAAAATCTTATTTATCAGTTAATTTCCAAGCAAAGTTTATATCAATGAAGGAAGGGTGTTACAAAAAGGCCTGTTTTTGCTGTGCTTGGAAAAAGTAAAATAGACATATATGTAATTTGTCTTATCTCGCTTCTACGTAGATAACGAACGATGATGTTTTCTTCTTCGATTATTATTTTAATCTTTTTCTTTCTTACTTATTATTTGTTAAATTTTAATGCTTTGTCGATGTGAATTTAGCTGATGAAGACTAAGTATAGTCGAAACGTTCCATGTAATTTCTTATATTATTAATTATATAATTTTTTTCTATTTGTATAACACCTGTATATGCTTGATTATCTGGCCTATCTCCTTGTTTATTGCTTTGCATATATATCAAGCTCAAGTTTTTTAAAATAGATATAGTTTTTAATAATTTTTTAGACGAAAAATCTAAGCGAAGCAAAAACAAAATTTTCCTTTTTGTAACACCTTTTTTAAAATTTGTATTTTAACTGATCGCCACGATGTTTAACGTTAAAAGTTAAACGACCGATGATAGGCGCCGTTGAAATTTTCAGGAGGGAACTAGTGACGTTTCCCATTCATTTTGCATATCAAAAGGGATCGTACATAATTCAGGAGTTGCATTTGCGGGCTTATCCTTATCATATCTCTGCGGTCGAACGTTCGAGGATTAACGAAAGCGACGATCGTTTTCGATTAGCGAAAATCGTGCCTCCAACGGGTGTCGGGAAAATGGAGGAGAGCGGACGCGATGCGGACGTGGCGGAGAGCAGAATGCATAATAATGGCTCATAAATTTTGACGCTCATAAATTTTACGCGAGGGTCGACCGCGCATGTTTCAGCGAAACCGGCAACGAGCTAGAGACCGGGGTTGACCTAGCGCGCGCGGCGAACTGTTCAACAGAGATCATTTGCATGTCGCCGCCAGCGTTTCCGGTCGAGATAACGTCACGGTCATCTAAATTGAAGGGCGAAACTTGATGCGCTTGTTCTCCAAATACGCGAGCAGGAACAAGACAAGCGCGAGTCGAACGTAAATTATCAGCGCGTTAGCTGGGAATTTCTACGAATAGCTCGTCGCAGTACGACACACTTTCTGTAACATACGCCTGGATGAAAATATTGTACCGTGCACGGAAAAAACAATAAGGTTGCCACAACCACTATAATAGTAACATTTGGTACAGCCACGTCCTGTGGTTGTCACATTCACATTGTTTTGTGTAGTGCATCTATATATGTTTGTCTCAACATTCACTATGTTTGTCTCAACATTCACTATGGGTGCTTTCCATTTAGTGACACAAGTCGGCACAAACATCGTTCTATCTTTCTTGATACTCAAGAGAGTAACAAAGACAGAATGACACTTGTGTCGACTTGTGTCACTAAATGGAAAGCACCCTCTGTTTGCTGTACCAAATGTATATAGTTGCCTTCACATCAATGTGAATGTAACAACCACAGGACGTGGCTGTACCAAATGTTACTATTATTGTGGTTGTGGCAACCTTATCGTTTTTTCCGTGTGACTTTTTACCGTTACGTCCAATTTTAGCAGAGTAATTTTTTTAATATATATGATTCTCTCTGGGCCTATTTTATTCTATTTAGATATAATTTATTTATTGGTATGCACGTGCATTTAAGGATGTGCGAATGTATAGTAAATTCGTGTTAACCAATTCTACAGTAATTGCATTTTTTGCACTTTCTTGTTTCGGTAGAAAAAAAGTGGACTACGGGGGCTCGCCGACATTCAGAATTTGCGAGCGCGCCTCGTTTTATTAAACCACGTTCGTCCGGAATCTTTTGTAGTTAAACAAAGCGGAACTCTTCATCACTGTAATTTCTACAGTACACACTTTTTTTATCGAGCACGTTTTTTTTTTACAATGCGGAAGTTTATACACGGGAGTCTCCGGAGTGCGGATTCCCCGCGCAATATGCGCTATTTTTACCACCATCGTATTTTTGCCGAAGTTCGAATAACAGGCGAACGGCCAGCCGGGGCGATCGATAAGCTGCGATTTGACGGGAACGTCAGTTCGCCGAGGTTCGAAAACGGAATAAAGAGCGCGCGATGAAACGAGGGAAAAAAGCTTTGGCTCCAGTGCGGGTTCGGGATATCGATTCTGTGCACTCAGGATTATTTGCATCGCGATTGAAAGGATTAAGGAGAGGTTCTCGGAATTTTCTCCAGAGTTGTTTTCCATAGATTTTTAGCTATGTATAATTTATGAACCTTTTTATCTTGTCAACTGTATGAACTATGCAAAACCATGCATATAGAAGAGAATTTACGTTTTCTAACACTTTGCCGTGCAAAGGAAATGCATGATTACAATTTATGGGGCAGGTATTTTTAATAATACATTTTAACGTTAAATTATTCGACCTACTTTACCAGTTTTCTTCAATTTTTATTCCGGAGAGGAACAAGTATAACCGATCAAAATAAAACTCAAGTTCGCCGACATTAGGGACGTCAGATCTTATTCCGCGACAAGTGGCCGTCTACTTTGGGATCGCGTCGTCAATTGCCAAACGCCCTAAAATCGTCGCGCCAAAGCCCTTTGCGGCAAAGCGCCCTGAGCGAGTTATCTCACCGCCACTTCGGCGATCGTCCTTGATTGGACTTGGCGAAAACTTACCGGTGAATTTGGCCACCCCTTTCAAGACGACCTCTATGGCGTACGGCTCGCTCGAGCCCTTTGCGTTTACCGCGTAAAGGGCGACCTTCGTCGACTTGAGCATCTGGAACTCCCAGAATGGGTGAGCTGATTCCAGACGCCGTTTGTCGACGATGGCGACGAATTTCTGCGGTAGACCGCCGTCGTATCCCTCGACGCAGGATATCCTCACCCAGGAACCGTTTATGTTGTAGGTCGTACAGTTCTGCAACGGGTAAGGTCTGCCTGCGAAGAAAATGCGGCTTTGAAGATCGTGAGAGCGACGCGATCCCCGATTAGCGAGGGAGATTGCGAGGTTGCCTTCAAAGGAAATACATGTCTATTTTTCAAACAAAATCCTTCTCATCTTCGTCTATCGTCCTCGCACTCTATCGCGTATATCCTATCTTTTACAGATATTTTACGTGCTTTGGACAAGTACGCATCGAAGACAGGAAAGAAAAAATTAGTGCTTCAACGAAATGAGACATGCGAGTACCTATAACTTGTCTCTCTGTAATGGAAACTAAAAAATTATTTAACTTCTATCAATTATTAAAAAAAAATTATAATAACTATTATTATTGATAATACCATTATTAATATTCAGAATTAAAAACTCTTCTTTTAATTCTGATACACTTCTATAAATGTAATAAATATTTAAAAATATTGACAAAAATTTATTTTTCGTGATAAAATGTAACGATTTATACATCTCGCGAATATAAAAAGATATTCTGTAATTTTTTTCGACTATTTTAACTTGTATCAATAACATGCATGTATCATATTTTTAAAAAAATCAAAGCGACACCAATTAAATGGGAAAACGTCGCCGATGTTATCTCGCCTGTTCCACAAAAATATTTATTTGATACAATATTTGTTGAAACGACTATTGATAATAATCTAGTAAAAACGTATCGTTGTTACGCGAAATTTTAACGTGATAACAATATTTATACATATCCTACTTATTGCAATCTAAATATCATTTAGTGCAATTAATTCTTTTGTTTAACGTAATTGTTTTTATTTTTTCTTCAGTCCATGCGACTTATAATAATTCGTTAGAAGTATTTCATATAGTTTCGTGGTACACGTCCATTCGTTTAACACTAAAACTACCACCGTCGGTCAAATGACCGTTTTTAAACTTTTGATTAAAAATTCTGCATTCAATGTTATCGCTTTTCCTCAATTCACTTCACGACTTTTTCTTAATATACATATAATCAATTTTTCAATATCTATCTCTCTTCTTCTTTCGTTTCTTCTGATAAACATTACCTGCATTCAATTGGAAAAAATAAAACTTTTATTTAAAAACCGGTCACCTGACCGGATCGGCAGAAATAGATATATATAAATTGTCGGTACACGGAAAAACAATAAGGTTGCCACAACCACAATAATAGTAACATTTGGAACAGCCACGTCCTGTGGTTGTCACATTCACATTGTTTTGTGTAGTGCA
>NJRP01000108.1:361955-382912 GCA_003063835.1 Aphaenogaster floridana | reverse complement strand
TAGTTGCCTTCACATCAATGTGAATGTGACAACCACAGAACGTGGCTGTACCAAATGTTACTATTATTGTGGTTGTGGCAACCTTATCGTTTTTTTCGTGCAGGACGTGGCTGTACCAAATGTTACTATTATTGTGGTTGTGGCAACCTTATCGTTTTTTCCGTGTAGCTTTAGTATTAACAATAAATTTTATTTTAATACGTTGCATGTCAGTCTCTTCCCCTTTCTCTATTTTCTTTTTACGACAAAAGCGTTCAGCTAAATAATTTTACGAAAAAAACCAAAATTCTGACAATATAAGAAAAAAGTAAGAGAGATCGTTACGGGGCGCGCAAATTTCGTTTTATCGCCCGCTGAAAATTACGTCGCGATGCCGGTCCGTTTTCAGGGTAATAAAATTATGTGTATTATCGACTATATCGCGCGGTGGTGCATTAACCGAAAACCCTCGTTATATATAAACGCGACCAAAAGGTTCTACCGACCGCCATTAATGCATTCTATTACGGTCTTCTCTTTCCCAAGGTTATATTGGAATTATTCATTAACAATTAGATACCAACTTCAAAAACTCAACCTCAAAAACTATTCTATTAAAAAATCTCTTTTTACAAAAATATTCATTTTAATAACGCGTTATATTATTCCATTTTCTGCGCGATCCTTTCGTAAGAGTATTAACACACGGTTTTATATGCGTTAGTTTTACTTTATTTATTTATTGATAAGTGGAATCGGTATAATATATACAAGTAAATTTGGTTTGCTATATATTCTCGGTCACAGTTTTCGAGCAACAAAATTTGGGGTTCGAATAAAAGGAATGTGAATATATGGAGAGTCATTTTCGTTCGATGTGAGAAAAGACCGTAGTGCGCAGCCAAAGTTTTCCTATTTTCTCGAAAACCGGAGGTAGCGTTAAAATAACCGATTTTTCTCTCGCGAATTCTCCAAAAGCAACGCGTTCGATAGGACGTCGCGCTGTTGCGAGTGCAACACGAGGAAGGACACGAAGAATCGTGGTAGCGCACTGCCGACGCGTGTTCCCGCTATTATTGCACGGTTTCGCTGCAATTTGTTTTCGTCGGGCATCGCGCAATTGCTTTTGCCATCGCTAATCTCCCGGAAAGTGCAAAACGGAAGAAAATAGTCCGGGGGGGAGGCTAATAGCACCGTCGTTGCTCACAGACGGCGACTGCGGATTAAAGCGCCGCGCCGGTTAAAGCGTTTTGTTTTTCGTCATCTGCTTTATTATCCGTGCTCATATCGCGTATAACTGGAGGCCGCCGTTTCGTTCTCGAGGGAGAAAGACGATAATTCATAATTATCTCTCGTTTTTCTTTAAATACAAAATTACGTCGAATGTAGAGAAAATTTAATACGGGGCTTTTACTACACTCTGACCCATTACCTTCAGCCGCGTATTTTTTCGACAAATTCGCAGCCAATTATTTTTCAGTGGAAGTTTCATATAATATTACTCATGACTATATTTCATTTTCAACATTGTAACTCCCTCTGTTATTATAATCTAAATTAAATTCTGGTTAAAATTATATTCTCTAGAAAAAACATAATTTTATCTATTTATTTTAAACGAATTCATTAAAAACGTTTAATTATTATTTATATTACGTATTATTATTCTTCCGTATTATATTATTATGTTATTTATATCACGTATGCGCACGTTCTCTTAGTTGGCTTTTTGATACTTCTTATTAAAAAAAGCAACGGAATAACTGGAGCCTTTTGTACAACTAACAATAAGAGTACTCCTAACTCATGCGCGACTTTATTAAAAGTCGTTGCCCGGAAAAATATTGAGGCTTCGCTTTTGGCAATCGTCTAGCACGATAGCATAGCCGCGATATTACATCCTGTTCATTAAATCGGAAATTATATTCAGTTCATATTTAGAATGCCTTATCACTGTTGTTTACGTCTACAAATTCTTTGACCCGCTCGAAATTCCTCCACCCTGAGAATAAAAGATAGAGAGAGCGACGACAGCTTTGAGATGTCTCGTGTTTACAATAAATTTATGATCGCTGCAGTCGAAAGCACTAGCGACGAATCGAGGTCGACCTTATCACTCCGCTCCTTCGCGGTCGCTTTAACGCAGAGATTACACGTTACATCGCCGGTATCTTGGCATCTGTGCGCCTCTTGTTTACGACCTCTTCGAGACCGGCTTACGGCAGAAGATGTATCGAGAAATAACAGCACTTGCATCTCGCGTTATCGTTCTCCTCGAATACACGCGTCACTGAAAATTACGTTGCTGCTCGCATTTGACGAGAGATGCTCGCGAACTATCGTTCCTCTGATATCGATGGAGAATTCGCGAAGCAAAGGAAAGTAATTTCAATGCAATCTTCCGTTTCCATCGATATTTGCATTCACGGCTAACAATCGACATCAGATTTATTCAATCCCACATTACAAATCATACGGAAAACAACAAAATTATCCGCAAAAATTTTGTGATTCTAAACGTAAAAAGAAAACAATTTGAAATAATAAGATTTCATTCGTACATTTTCTAACTTCGACAGATTATTTAAATTGAAGCTGGATACTTTCAAAGTATTCTGCATATGATTAACCACTTCGTTGGCAAGCAGAATGGGACTGTTTGTGCCCAGTGTGACAAAAAAAAAATTTTGTCAGATGTAGCCGACAATTGATATTTAAAGGTATCTAAAGGATTTTAAAGATGTTTAACCTTTACGCTGCCGGCATTTTAAAATTAAAATAGTGTTTTTTTCCCAAAAAATTTAACTATATAACATACACATTGCGCAGAATTTCGAGATTTGTTCAAAGCCACAAAAGTGGCTTTCCCGGCAGTCTAGAGGTTAAAGAATTTTTGAGATCGTTGAATCCAAATTTCGAATTAAAATTGCAAAATTCAAAATGGTGGGTACAAAATTCCAAAATTTGTAATTTTGACTCAGTTTTGGGTCTGACATTTTGGGTCCACCATTCTAAATTTTGAAATTTCGACTTCAAATTCCGAACCAGCGATCCCAACCCCCTCGTAGACACAATCTCAGCCACAGAATCGGAAGAATACAAATTCTTAAAATTTTGGATCCGCCATTTTTGGATCTGCCATTTTAAATTTCGAATTTTTGAGTTCAAATTCAGATTCAACGACTCAAAATACTCTTAGATACGACATACACTGAGAAAAAAGTACTTAAAAATTTATTTCTGTGAAATAAGATTTATTTAAATACGGCGAAATGAAATTTTATTTCTAGCAAATGAACCATCTAATGTATCATAGCTAAATTTAGCTATGATGACGAAATATACATTTCTGTGAAATATATTTAATTCTCATTAGATGGTTCATTTTCTAGAAATAAAATTTCATTTCGCCGTATTTAAATAAATCTTATTTCATAGAAATAAATTTTCAAGTACTTTTTTCTCAGTGTACCATCAAAATCGAGGCATTTTATATATCAACCCAGATAGCACAGACCTCCTAAAGATATCCATAGAACATTCTAAGAACGTACAACGTCCTTAGAACATCCTATGGACATTCTTTGGATATCGTGTGCTATCTGGGAAAATAATCAGGTGCGCACTATGCCATTGCGTTATGCCATCGAAGGGGTTAATATCTATGTCGGCCTCGTTTATACAAGATATCGTTTACACAACTAATATTTATTCGCGCCGTGTATCGTGAAATTGTCAACCGGTATCGACGCAAGAGTCAGGCGCCGCGGCGCGGGATGCTGCGCGCGAGAAAACATGCTGTGCGGTAATTACGTAAGGAGCGCATCGGGCCGGCGCGTGAAATAAATTACGCGTCCAATTACCGCGGACCGAAGCGGGGAAAGTATAGTCCGCGACGCTGCCGGGGCCGCGACACCGCATCCCGTGGACCAAATCGATCTGGTTGTCCGTCCGGCGACGCGGCGACGTCGGGAAACACGGAGGACCTACGACCGCGGAACGGACAGGACTTTCCCGGTCCGCGCGAGGATCCAGGAGCCGGCAGGACGGTCGACGGCGCGACAGGCGTTATACCTCGTATAATGAACATATTCAATTACGGTTTTCATTAAATTCCCGCAAAAAAGCGCGCGACCGACGCGGGCGGGGTTTTCAGACGCGACGTCTCTCGCTGTGCAACGTCGCATTTTTCTCTCTCCCTTTTCTTTTCTCTTTCCTCTCCTCTTCTTAATTCCCGCGACCGATCTCCCGTCCTGCTCTCGCAAATCGTGGCGCGAGCAGGAAAAGGCGTATACGTTTGGAATCACAGTTTTTAATCCGTTCGTTGGAACGGTGTATTAGCCCGTGTATAATAAGTTCTTATAATAAAGTTTTTATAATAATAAGAACACGGATTAAGAAAAATATGATGCTCGGTAGAATGCACTGTAAAAAAATTCTTGGTAAACTTGTGAGATGCATTTAGTAATACTTTTTTTAATACTTTTTTTTAAATACTTTTTTTGAAGTATTTGATTATTATTACCGATTATATAATAATAATAACAAAACATTTTGTATAATAATTATAAACGTTTGTAATAATTATAAAAGAGCAAATTTTGTTTAGTTGAGCCAACTAAATTATGTAATACTTATTATACGTTTAGTTGAAACTATTTCATCAAGGTGCTTGGTAACGTTAAGTCTGGATTTTTATAACCAAGCCTTTCTTTCAGTATGCCTTCCACGGAAAGGAGTTGACTTCGAGTAGCTGAGAATTTCATATTTCGAAGTCCTTGCGATAAACTTGGAGCAATCTCTATGTTTGCAAGTTGCGCGATCGATAATGTTGAATTTCGAGAAGCTGGAAAAGACTGGTTCGCGAATATCATCCCTGCGCGATGCATAAGTTATTGTGTCGGCTTATAATATGGCGAGTATTGTGTTACTTAATTGCAAAATTAATTAAAAGATGGCTTTAATTATGGCGCTATAAACTGTTAAATTATTCGGATGCAATAATAGTTACGTCCCCGCTAATTATGGATTAACATTTGTACGCATAATAATAACGCGCACGGTGAATACGGAACGTTATAACAATTGATAATAAATAGCAATCAGGCGAAACATGTATCTCGAATAGATAATATTGTCGCGCTCTGGGGAGTCTGCTCGCCGTTTCATAAATAGTTAAATACGTTAAACATACCGCTTTTAGCTTTAAACAGCTTTTTCGCGACACACGGAAATATGAAAAATAAACGATCTGCATTATTCAACTTTCACGGACGCGGATAATAATTAAAAATTATTATATGCAAAAAATGAGTATGGTTTCAAACCGAATGAAAAGTTTATGCACGCGGCACATGGGGGATTTCTCTGTTTCATTTATTTCCCAGCTTTATAAAAATGTGACGGATGTAATAAGGAATAACTTGAATGTTCCAGGAAAAGATTCTTTAATTCTCTACACACAAATTTTGCACTTTTATGTTTGGTAAAATTTAGAAACAAATCCGTTGAGAGGACAATATTTTTACATTGTGGAACATACGGTTGTGTGATCGTCACCAGAAGGTATTTAGACCATTAAACAATTTTCCAGCAGAAGCCGAAGCTGCGCTGTTGCAAGTTGAATATTTGTTGTGCGCTGGCAACCGATAGTTTATGGATTCTGTAAATCTGCTTCGTTGTTTTTTTACACATCTCGACTCCGTTTAATAGTATATATATATTTTATATTTTGAGTTGTACAAACAGATATAGATTGAAACAAATTAGCACTGACATAAAAATTGAGTTTAGCGAAAAGCAAAAATAAATACTGACTGAATATTTATACTGAACCGGCAAGCTAAATCTGTCTATACATTGAGAAAAAAGTACTTAAAAATTTATTTCTGTGAAATAAGATTTATTTAAATACGGCGAAATGATATTTTATTTCTAGCAAATGAACCATCTAATGTATCATAACTTTTAGCTATAATGACGAAATATACATTTCTGTGAAATATATTTAATTTTTCTCATTAGATGGTTCATTTTCTAGAAATAAAATTTCATTTCGCCGTATTTAAATAAATCTTATTTCATAGAAATAATTTTTTAAGTACTTTTTTCTCAGTGTAGTATCAATCTTTGTAATTAAATTATTAACGGAACATTTATCGGAAGGTTTAAAAGATATATAAAAGATATCGCATCCTGCGATCCGCATGCTAATCTCCTAAGCTCCTTCGTGCTATAAATTTATATGCGTCCCACGCCAAGGGCTGTTTCTTCAGGATTAACAATTAAGACAAAAAGAAAAGGGTATAGCGCGCTAAACTCGCACGAACCTGCGGCGATGACCTGGTAAAGGCAGGGTTGCTTGGAGTGGCCGACGGAGTTGCTGGCCCAACAGCCCAGGACCCCGTAATCCGTATCGGTTACCGGGGTGTAATTAAGCCTGCTGGTTGTGCCCTCGTTGGTGTAGTTGGTGGACGGAACGTCGCTGAGGTCACCGCTGCTGTTGAAGGTCCAATGGAAGGTCACGTTGGTGGGGCTGGCCTCGACCTCGCAAACTAAACTTATGGTCTCGTGTTTGAGGGCGCCGTGCACCTCCTCGGGCACGTTGAACGGCGGCGGGGTGGCGTTCTGGTGCCTCCAGCCTCCGCCCGAGTTCAGCACGTACTTGCAAACGGGCGCGACTGCGGCATAACGTATGGATTTTGGCACCTTACTACGTATTCCGGGCAGGAACCCACGAGAACAATATGATCACACGTAGCAAATGACAAGGACGGAAAAATGCAAAATAGAATATATAACGAGATCAGTATAACTACCGAATTGAAAGCAAAATGCAGCTGAGGGTCGTTATTGTTTTCAGATAGGCAATGGATGCACATGATGTTATGGAAATTAGAAATAATATAAAATACATCACGAACTTTCGCATCAGGTTTTTAAATCTTTTTGTTTTACTATGAAATATTAATTTTAACATCTGGAAAATTAAGAAGACTACTAAACTAATCAAGAGCTAACTTATAAGGAAATTTTCTTAATAGAAAACATTTCCCAATAATTTTGATAATAGAATGAATATTGTTACATGAATATATGAATATTATTAATTAAACATTTAGCTAAATATTCATTATATATTCAATAAAATACATCACAAACTTTCGCATCAGATTTTTAAATCTTTTTGTTTTACTATGAAATATTAATTTTAACATCTGGAAAATTGAAAAGACTACTAAACTAATCAAGAGCTAACTTATAAGGAAATTTTCTTAATAAAAAACATTTCCCAATAATTTCGATAATAGAATGAATATTGTTACATAAATATATGAATATTATTAATTAAACATTTAGCTATAAATATTCATTATATATTCAATAAAATACATCACAAACTTTCGCATCAGATTTTTAAATCTTTTCGTTTTACTATGAAATATTAATTTTAACATCTGGAAAATTAAAAAGACTACTAAACTAATCAAGAGCTAACTTATAAGGAAATTTTCTTAACAGAAAACATTTCCCAATAATTTCGATAATAGAATGAATATTGTTACATGAATATATGAATATTATTAATTAAGCATCTAGTTAAATATTCATTATATATTCATTATATATTCAAAGGTAGCGTTTGTTTGTAGCGTATTAAATTTAGCGCAATACGTGGAATAATACGAGCTATGCGTGTTCGGTTAACCAAAATGCATGCGAGGTAAGTTACCGCGTAGTGCAAGTGGGCCTAAAATTTATTAGACGATTAAATTAATAATTATACCGCGTGGGCGAAATATATGGTCGCTAAAACGTACCGGTTCACTGAACCGACCTATGTATCTCTCTATTACTGTTTCGGAACGAAAACTACCGTATATAACTATATGCGCGTATCGGTAAGATAAATGGCGCACGGTATATTTCAAATTTTCAGCTTTTCCGCCGAGCTTTTAAATCGACGCGCGCCAGGTGAGCCGGTAAGAAGTTACGACTTGCGGCAACATTTGCCGACGTGAAGCTACATACGCTGTATTTCGAACGGGTGCGCTAAATTTCCGAAAAATATTCCGGCGTCGTCGCGCGCACCGGCGGTGAAACATGCGTCGGACAAGGGATCCGGCTTTGCGCGATTTCTTTGCATAAATATTATATATATTATACGCGGCCGCGGGATGGAGGACCGGTCCACGGATGAAGGATCGATAACTGTACCCCGCGGGGGCCCTCCGCCGACGTAAAACCGGCCGTTTTATTTATACTTTTCGATACTGCAAAATCGGAGCGCGGGGATTTACGCGACAGCGCGAATATTCCGTGAAATATCGGCGACGTCGGCGAAGTAGTGGCGGTCCCATCCGCGTGTGGTCAGCCGCGAGGTAAGAGCCGCAGGGAGGAGAGCGCTAAATCGCATCGGCCGCATTTCACCGCGTATCCGAATCGCTTGGTTTTTTTATTTCTCGCCATTTTTGTTTCTAAGGGAGCTGTCCCATGACAGTCGGAAATTCGGAAAACGGAATCTCGGACTCATTCTGATTGGTTAGTCCCATGGGGCTTGTATTGTGCCCCATGGGGCTAACCAATCAGAATGATTCCGAGATTCCGTTTTCCGAATTTCTGACTGTCATGGGACAGCTCCTTAAGTCTTCTGCCGATATCCGATATTGTCTCTAATCTTAAACCAAGCTTCCAAATTTTTTATCCCAAAGAACTGCGAACCCCGAACTGGCGGTGTTAAACCAACCAGTTCTACTAGCGGCATTTCGCATCGTGAGAAGTGCCGTGCCACCGAGGCCATTAACCGGCGCTTTCACGAGGGTTTCCGCTCTCTCTCTCCCTCTCTCTCCTTATCTCTCATCGTCGAGCAAGAGCGCGTAAAACATACTTACACATAACCTCGAGATTGACTACGTTGGACTTGGTGCGGCCCTCGTCGTTCGCAGCCATGCAGGTGTACCCTCCGGCGGACTCTCGAGTTATGCTCTGCAGCACCAGCGAGTGGTCCGAGAGCACCACGCCGGCGGTGACGTTGTGATGCAGCTCCTCCTTCTGAATAAGCAAACGAAATCGGGTGTCTGAGCGTCAAAGAACTGCTATGTTGTGCGCGCGTAGAAACAACGCAAATCTCTCGAATTTCCATGTTATGTAATTCTTGTTATTTGAATAACATTAACCAGTGTTACACACAATATTCCCAGACAACGTCTAGTTCAGTCTGAGCCGATTTTAGAGCCGAGTTGAACCAATTTGGACCAAACGGTTTGAAACCCGAGCCTAGAAATGAATTTATTTTATTATATTCCCAAATATGGGAAATCCGGGAATTCTCAGGGAATTTTTTTACATGATTTGAGTAAACACTATGTCTATGATAAAATCTCTCAAGTCGGTCCTTCATAACTGAAGATCGTGATCTCTATTTGATGCATGCTCATGCATGCTCCATGGTGGCTGGCAAAGGTACTCTCAGTGGTTTGCCATTGCCTTCCGAGAGGTGGTGATCAATTAAAAATTTGATATGTTCTGGGTGGATTTGAACCTGGATCTTTGGCATAGAAAGCAGGCGCGCAATGCACTTAAAAGGCACTCCTGTTTCACTCGAATTATTTAACACGAATCACGAATTATTTAACCTCTCAAGGGTACACATAATGGCCGCATTCAGCAGACTCAACAGTTTACTAGATTTTCCGCTGAATCTCGACGTTGATTTGTTGGTTTTAAAAGTAAGAGCCAATCACGTTCGATTGCTACTAAGCGGTTTGTTCTGCTGAATGCGCCCATTAATTCACTCGGGCCTACGGGTACACTGGGCCCAAAATACCCAGTCGCAGTTTTTCGTTTATAATTTCATTCCTAATTCAACGTAGATCTTTTCTTTTAAATTAAAGTTTATGCAATTCTGCGCAAAACAAACCCGTAATCGATTAGGTTTAATAAATCTAAAGCGGAAGTATCAATCATTGAAAAAAAGAAAAATTTTCGAATTTTCGCGTTTTTTTATTCAATCTTCAATATCTCCGGTTCTAACTGACGAAAATAAAAATTTAAAAAAGCATTTTAAAGCGGAAAAGTAGTACTTCAATGATATGGTAACCGTTTTTTGATACGGCTTTTAGGCTCGTTTCTACCTGATTCTCATACCATCCGAATTAAGTTACGGGTCAAACGTACCCAGAATACCCTTGAGGGGTTAAAATAAATCTACGAGCTTCAATCCGCTGATCTAAGAGAAACTGTAGGAAAAAAATTTAGAACAATCTTCTGAATGTTAATGCAGCAGAGACGTCCGCAAGATTGTCGGATAACAAACGAAGCATTGACGATCGCTTCGCGTCTGATGCTTTCCGCGCGCGTTTCTCTTTCCGCGTCAAATTCCCGCAAGACCAAACCGCCGGCTCTCATTGTTGCCCGTCGCAAATAAACAAATTTGTCTTAGTCTTGGCATTCAGCGCCACTTCCGTCGAGATCGTGCCGTTGCTCAGGAGGGAACAACCGCGGCCCGCTGCGGGTTGTCGTCCGCTCGAGAAGGTCGGACAAAGGGAATTTACGATGTACACTTGTCCTCCCTCTATCTTCTCTCGTTCCTATTTCCTATCCTGCATTCTCTCTCTCTCTCTCTCTCCCTTTATCTCTTCGTTTCTCTCTCTCCTCTGTAGGACAATCCCGTCGGTACTTTCCTGTGCTTTATCGTTCTCCTTTCCCGTCTGTCCACACCCTTTCTCTTCATCCGTCTTTATCATCGCTTTCTTGCGATTCTACGTTTCACTCTTCATCTTTTTGTCTGAATCCCGTCGCGTGTAGGACGTCGTAAAAGTTGCAAGTGCACTCTTGGCTGGCAATTCTACGAAGAATTTGGACGTGAATTCTTCCTCAGCAAAAATTGAGAGTAACACTTCTTTATGATATTGTAAATCTCGACGGTAAATATTTTGTTAATGAGTTTGCATTAAAATTCTTCGATACGTGTACTCTAACATTAATTTTAAAAAGTACGATTCTATTATTTATTTAAAATATTAGCGATCTCTTTTAACTTTCAATCGTTTGTAAATTACCGATATCTCGGTATCTGCGCGATCGTTATTCCTTTTGGAGTTTAATTTTTTATTATTTGTACGATACATCCAGAAAACCTCCTGTAATTCTGTAACCTTTTATTTTTAATCTTTCTAACTACGTTCTTTCCCACACATACGGGATCGAGACAACTCGCTGCTGTTTCTCTAACATTCGAGGACGATAGCGCGATATCCGCTTTGCGCTTCTCCCCGGCGCGGATTTACATTGCGCGAGAGGAAAATTCCGCTCGGGCGGAAGCATCGGTGCGATTGCGATGCAAAATATTTGCATGCTTTAAATCACGAAGTCCAGATAACGCGTTTTTTTTCTCTCTTCGAGGTACCAGTAAAAATACGTAGCAAGTACACTGAAAATTTCGCGATGTGGTTTAATGTGGATTCTCGCTTATTTCGTATGGAATTTTCCGACAGCACGTACTTATGCGTGTAAAAGATCCTTAAATACTTGTTGCGATAAACTTAAGATATTACGCCAATTTTCCAAAATGCTACCTAAACCAGCTGGAGTATTTATTAATCTTGTTAGACAATTTAGACAAATATTTGCAAGATAAAAATATCTTTAAAAACGTTTCAAAAATGAAAAAATTGGTGCAAATTTTCCACAATGCTACCTAAACCATCTGGAGTATTTATTAATCTTGTTAGACAATTTAGACAAATATTTGTGATCCATCGGACTCTGTTTCGTATTTTACTTTTTGACTTATGTATTTGACTGCAAAATTTTACTTTTATAACTGAGAGAATGGTTCTTGCGCCCGTGGCTATTCGGGGTGACTTATCTTTTTAATCATTTAAGTCGTTATTCCCAAACAAAAAATTTGTCAATTTTGCTTTCTAAACCCAGGCCACAATTAACGTTTTCTAATCGTCACTTGATTATCCAACCACTGTGATTGATTGGGAATGGACATTGGAATGGATTGACTCGCCCTTTTGGTCCTATGAGCGCTGGGATCTCGATTTGGATTTTAGTACGTTTCATCTCGCTGAGGATGGCTTCAAATGTAGCCGAAACGTTCGAATTTTTTAATACATTAAACTTAATATAATGAATAATCAACGTAGTTGAATTATGTGATAAATTTTTAAGTCGACCCAACTGGCAAGAGATGGTATTCTATTAATTACCACGTATCAACCATACGGATTGTGGTCCTCTACGTGTAATAAATTTAATATTAATAAATGCTAAGGCATCTATTAGATTCTCCCCCCTCCCCCAAAGTAGTTGAATTATTTGTGCAACGAATACCGCGCTGCATTCTCATTGTCCGATCTTTATATATGAATTTTTAATCTTGAGAGTCCTATCTTTGTTAATTTTTTTACAAATATTTGTATTATGACTTAAACTTGATTCAAGATAAAAAATTGAATATAACAGTTTATGATAATCCTTCACGACAAATATTTCTCTCCATTGAAAAATCGATTATCACGTAGAGCAAAAAGATTCACAAGTCTAAACAAGACCTAATAGGATGGCAAAATATAGAATATCGGTCTACTTCGAATATCGTTCGAAATTAGTTCGAACCGGAAAAGGTTAAGGATGCTCCGACAGTGTTTGCAACACTGAGTTGTAACTGTGAGCCTCGAGAACGACGTATACGGATAAGATCGAACGAAACCGGGTCGCGAACAATGTCGAGAGAAGGCGGATGTGCGGTGGCGACCACGAGGGAAGAGGTTCGCGCGCGTACGTCTCGCCGCGCTTGTTTTAGATGAGTAACGAGCTCCGTATCTATTTCTCCCCGGCATTCTCCGCGGAAACTGGTACGTGCCGAGGCGCATCGGGCGCCTGCAGCAGCGAGGCGTCGCTGCAGGATCGGGAAGCGATACGTCTTCGCGGGAGACAGTAGATATCGCTGTGTAACGCGCGGCGGGCAATGCGCATTCATGCGATTATCTCGGTGTCTTAAGCTTTAAGCGTTTGCGAGAAGCTGAGGTGCTTTCAAACGTATAGTAGCAGCCGAATATCCCGCGGGTCTTGATTTTCCGAATTATCGTTTGCGCGATGGCGAACGAAAAGAATTCCTTTACAGTCCCTGACAGGGGCGTAGCCAGGATTTTATTTCGGGGAGGGATTTTTAAAAAATTAAAATCACAGAACTACTCGTAACTTTTTTAATTAAATGAGATAACAATATTCGTTCAGGACATTTTTTTTAGACCTTAAAGCATTTATCATTTCATTTCTCTCTTGGCTTTCAACCTTTCATTTTCATATTTTCATATTTGATTCCAAAATTTATCCCCCTAATCTCCCTCCCTGGCTACGCCACTGGTCCCTGATACAATTAAAAAATTCGGAAACTAGACTGTGAGATTACAAAAGTTTAAATCTAGGAAGTTAGAGTACGGATCAAGAGCAACTGGAGAAAGAAAATATCTTTTCCCAGATAAAAAAGATTACGGTCCAGTCACATTAACCGGTCCTCTCACATTAAATATTTCATAATTCCTTTAAAAAATCATGCTTTTAATAATATCAGCATCTTTTAGTCACTCTTTTCACAGTCGGGCGATTCATATTTTTCAACGAATAATCCGCAATGAATAACGCGGATGTCAACGAGTGTGGACTATTTCCATCTCGAAAACTCTCGCGGCGCAAATGGAATTTCCTATTTCGACGGCCACCTCCAGGATGTGCCACGGCCGCCGTCCTATGGGATTCGCGTACGGGGAGAGGACTTTCTTTCTTTCTTTCTTTCTCTCTCTCTCTCTCTCTCTTTTTCTCCATCCTGATACCGCCGCGTGAATTCTCGCGTAACACGACGCCGTCGTATTAGACGTTAAATATACGTAGCTGTGTCGGGGACCGGATGATACGAGCGCGTGCCTCGTTCCGGGACGAGCGCGGAATATATCCGCGTCACCGAGTATAATATACACGAAGTCCTCCACCCCGAATGCGCGCGCGAGACAGGGGCGATAAGTTCCATCCCCCTCGTTCTCGCGACAGCACTCCCCCGTTATGGGCACGTGCGTCTTATATCGCGTATCCTACATCTCGTCGCGAACTTCCGCCATCCGTTCGAGTTATGCATAAGTAACGGCCAAATCCACTTTTTAACTTTCGACTCGCGATCTTCGCGATACGAGAAAGAGTCTATCGTCTATCGACGCGAGTCTATTCTTAACGGAAATTTACGAAGCAGAGATTCAAAGCGATACGATCTCGGTAAGTCGAGAAGACGAGATTGACACTTTAGGTCAGTTTAAATTTTACGATTTCTCAAAAGGAAATCGTGATAATGATGGAAATTGTGATAACGATCTGACAGTGTAAAGCTCGAAAATGAACGATATGCAGGACGTACAGAATAATGCTAGCAGCGACAGACAGAATTTGAAAAGTACAAACAATAACACTTTGGGAAATTTTATACTTTATCCAAGAAATTGGATTTCGGTGGATTTGGCTAATTTTTGGATATGTTGTAGTTCCCGTTATTCTAAATAAATGTCTCAATGGGCACAACTTGATCCTATGAGCCGTTTCCGCGCTACAAGCCCTGGTCCAGATTTAACATGTATTAAGGTATAGGACAGCGTTTCCCAGGACTGCGTTCAGAAATCCTACTCGATGGGTAGAGTAGCGTTTATTAACCAATCATGATAAAGAAATTTTTGTTCTTTTTGTCCTGATTGGTCAATAAAGGCTACTCTAGCCGTCGAGCAGGATTTCTGAACGCAGCCCAGATGGTGGGTCGCGACACTCGCGACCCGGCACCGCGCCACGAAAGCAAAATGCCGGGTCGCCTAAAAAAACTCTCGAAAACCTAGGTGTTTCGTTTTTGGGTTTTCGTTTTTTCATGAAACTCTAAAATACGAGTAAATAACATTGAATTGGGACTATTGAATAAATAATTCAATTAATCGAGACAAACGACGCGCTCCGTCCGCGTCCGCGCCGCGCCGTTTCGCAGTCTCGTTATTTGCGGCAAAGTAGCCCAACCAATGGCGTAGCTACGCGGCGGCGGGAGAGACACGCGACCGAGCTTCGGCCCCACCGGCCGAATCGTCTGGCTTTTGTTTTACCCGCCCGCGCCCGCACCCACTCCGCTCTAGAGATCCTCTAGGGCTGCGTTCCAAAACCGCACTTTATCAACTCTGAGTAACTAAAAAGCTATAGTTTACGTTACGTATGCTATATAGATTTTTAGTTACTCAGAGTTGATAGAGTAGAGATTTGGAACGCAACCTAGTAGAGTAGAGATCCTCTAGTAGAGAGATGCGACAACTGGTCATGTGACCCAAGCTTTCCGTGATTGGCTGGTATATAATTTGCTCATTTTTCATTGCGACGCCAATGCGCAGAACAGATGCGACATATTTCTCAGACGAAGATAGATGTAATTGGCGTCACAATAGAAAATGAGCAAATTTTATGCCAGCCAATCACGGAAAGCGGTCACATGATCAGTTGGCGCATCTCTCTACTATAGAGATCCTCTAGTAGAGAGATGCGACAACTGGTCATGTGACCGTCATGGTATAAAATTTGCTCATTTTTCATTGCGACGCCAATTACATCTATCTTCGTCTGAGAAATATGTCGCATCTGTTCTGCGCATTGGCGTCGCAATGGAAAAAGAGCAAATTTTATGCCAGCCAATCACGGAAAGCTTGGGTCACATGACCAGTTGGCGCATCTCTCTAGTCTCTACTAGAGGATCTCTACTCCGCTCGTTCATTTTGAGTTAAGTGTCGTTAAGAAACACAGCATCACACTTCTCATTAAAAAATTATTTGGTTTTAGTTCGGTTTGGTTTTCTTTAGATTTTTGTAAAAGAGTAAATGCTTCTTTATTATAATATATGAAAACTGTATGGATATTCAAATCTGTTTTATTTTACCTATAGGCCAGTATAGGCGGTAAAAATTTTAGTGGGTCACGAAGGAGAAGTATAAAAATAATTGGGCCACGGAAAAAAGTTTGGGAAACGCTGGTATAGTGAGAAATGATTCATCGATCGATATCGAATCGACGTTGAAATCATCGAAATTACATCAAATTTGACGTCGATTCGATGTCGATTTGATAAATTTCAATTAGTCATTTCTCACTGGGTAGGCTTTTCGACTCGATATACACACGCGCGCGTACATTCGACCGAGGATCACATATGTATATCCAATTTCCATAAAGATTGTGCAGGGTCCTTTATTAGAAATACTAAAAAATGTCAAATACAAGAAAAATTTGCCATATTTTTCCACGTGAGCAATTTTTTATCGTATTTTCGTCGATGAGGCAAAACCTGCCGATATCGAATTATTTCCAACGTCGGATAAAGTCTCAAATTCCCAAAATACGCATGACGACGTTAATTGATAGAGATTCGATTTTCATTCAGTCGTCGCAAAACGCGAAATGCCGTCTCTATAATATGATATAATGATGTTATATCATAGCGCGTTATGTAACGCATGCCGCAACGCTAACATAATAATAATGTCCCGCCGATTTCGGATTTACGTTCCGCTCGATCGGATCCTTTATGCGGTATCCGTAACACAATGTAATGAAATTTCGCGAAATATCAAATAAAGCGAGAGACGAAATAACGATTGTGACAGCACCAGCGACAGTATTCAGCAACGATGTTTAACCGGAGAGTAAAATGTTTGAACATTCCATACCGGTTGTTAAATTGGCTCATACCAGATTTTTATCATGATCGCGTTTCTCGATAAATTTTTTTTCGTTGCACGAGCGAGCCGCTGAAAAACATTTAACGCCGATAACATTGTTGCAGGTATCGAAAGTACTATAGACCCCCATATTTGTAGTCAATAGCGCTACATTATACAAGAAACATTAAACAATCGGCATTAAACAAACAGGCTCGAGTTATATCAGTGTAATCATGCGTGCATTATTTCGCGCCTAGAAACAAAATGAAATCGGCGCGGTTTCAAAGGTGCGCTCAAATATTTGTTTACAATTCCATTCCTCTTTCGATTTCCAGACGAATGGCAACAACTGCGAACCGATCCGCGAACGAATCGTCGCCGTTCGCCCGGATGATGCCTGCCTACCTGCACGATTCGACTGCGTGCGCAATTTCAGCTCACGCGAAACATCCTGCGCACACAGCGGAAAAAATATTCTCGCCCGCAGCCTTGCCTCATCGAATTTTGTACTCTTCCGTTCCTCGCCGTCGCTTTTTATCCATATGAATTAAATAAGCTTTTGCTGCGCGACTGTTGCTTCGCGAAAAACGAAATCGAGTTAAAGCAACGTGACAAAGATTCGATTTTATCTAACATCATTCTGCAATTTGCAGGTGGGAATAATAAATAGAGAAGAAAAGAGACAAATCATTGTAGGCATATTTTCGTTGTCGGCATATAGAAGCCATTACATTTCAGTTTGACCGTTGCTTATTAGAAGGACCGAGAAAGACCGTTATCCAATAGGAGGTTGTGTAATTAAAGTTATTGCCGACGCAACACAAAGACAACGAGGACAATTGGTGGATGTAATTAAGTGTGAACTTTATTATAATTCTACACGGAAAGAACGGTTTTGCTGAAGTATCTAAAAATTTAGTCAGATACAGATCAGAAAATAATTATGTTGGACTATTCAAAATAATTATGTAGGACGCTCAAGCTGTTTGCAACGATGTCAAAACTTTTTACAGCATTGTTATTATGCTTGAGGGTGCTACATAATTATTTTGGATGGTCCAACATAATTATTTTCAGATCTGTATCTGGCTAAATTTTTAGATACTTCAGCATAACCGTTCTTTCCGTGTATATAATATCTAACGTATAACAACGGTCCTGACTCTTTGAGTGCTCGCTTGAGAATTGAGACTGACCTGTTCTCACGAGGAGAGTTATTATTCGATATTCGATGTCTATTAGGAAGGGGCAAAGCCCTTCCTGTTACTTCGAGAACACTCTTGCTCGTGTCCTTACTATTCTTTGAAAACATGATAACACACATGATCGCATTATACCAAAAATAAATTTCTCAACAGAGAGTTTGTTTTCTAGAGACCCGACGTACGACCCGTCGTACGTCGGACAAAAAAGTTGAATCTTGACGAACATTTTCGTATGACGAGCGTCGTCATACGACAAAATCTCGCTAGTTAAAGTCTCTAGAAAACAAACTCCTATTGGATATCGGACGTTGTACGTCGGACGTCGGGAGCAGTGTGAATCCTGCATCACGCGTAGAGCCATGTAAAGGCCATTGCACGTGAAAAAGTTTTAGTCGTAATTGTAAGGCTGTAAGCAAATCAACCAACCCAGTCAAGCATTCTCATAATATAGTAAAAATGTTTGACTGTGATTGGTCGATTTGCTTACGACCTTACGACTAAAACTTTTTCACGTGCAATGGCCTTAACGCGTCGTGGCCTTGCGGTAATTGGTAAAATCGTTGGTAACATATAGCACCGAACAATATTAAAGTTGATATATTCTCCTAAACTGTAGAATGTGTTCTCTTCCCTCACCCCCATCCTGACACCACGGGAAGGAACATTACCCACACAACATGCATATCCAAAAGACGTCCAGAAGATATTCCGAAGACATCTTTAGGCGATAGGATATCTTCGGGATATCTTCTGGACGTCTTTTGGATATGCATGCTGTGTGGGTATATATAAACCCCACATCATAGAGGTTTGTACACGGAAAAAAACGATAAGGTTGCCACAACCACAATTCGTCCAACAACATAGTGAATGTTGAGACAACCATAGTGAATGTTGAGACAAACATTCACTATGTTTGTCTCAACATTCACTATGTTTGTCTCAACATTCACTATGGTTGTCTCAACATTCACTATGGTTGTCTCAACATTCACTATGTTGTTGGACGAATTGTGGTTGTGGCAACCTTATCGTTTTTTTCCGTGTAGCAAAAGATCTATAGCTCACGGTGAATTTCCACATTTTCTGTTTCTGCTCAAATATCCCCATGTTCAAATAAAGTTTCAAATACCTCAAATATCTCCAAGTTCAAATATTTCAAATATCCCATAGTTCGAAAGTGCTTTGTAAAGTGCTTAATGATTAAAGATTACAATCGGGAGGACGATAAGTAATTTAAGGTGCGGACCGTGCAATGTAAAGCAAAAATCTGGATAAATATGCGTCCCTCGTGTCCGAACCTCGGTCAAGCCCGGATTAATTCTGAATGTTTGATAAGGACGCGGCTGGAGAGCGCCGGTCTCGTCATTGCGAACGAGTCGCCGCAATTTTTGCTCGATGGTGAACGATGCATACACGCGTGCATACACACGTGCGCGTCATCCGTTTACGATAAAATTTTCGTCGTACGGACGTTTTTACGGATTGGTAAACCAACGGCGACCGGTGATTCGTGGGCAATTTATCGGTTCGGTTCGACGAGCAGAGCGGGATGCGGATCGTCGAACGGGAGGTGTGACAACCGAAGGGGAGGGAGGCTCGTAAATTTACAATAATTTCGACGAGAGTGCACACCGACGCTCGCGCGGCCGCCCGAATGGCTGCAGACATTCCAAATTATCCTTGCTCGAAAATTCCGTTCGAACGGCGGCGAACTTGCTCGCGATCCGCCCGTCGCCATCTCCGCAAAATTCACCGCATCGCGGATCGCGCTCTTAAATCCTTCGCGCAAACTTGAACATCGGTAATAATTTTGCCGCGCGGGAAAATGCAACCGAGTAAATCAAAGTTGGCGCATGAAAACGCAACGGAGTAAAAAAAGGAAGATACTGGGAACATTCAGTTTCAGTTCTTTTCACATAATTATTTTCTTCATTTCTCGAAGAAAGTTCTCTTATAAATATCTTTTATATTACAAAGAGTTTCGAGCGAGAGAGAGAGAAAGAGAAAGAGACGCAAGAGCGTCTCCAAAATGTCTCCAACTTCGTTTCTTTTATATGAAATACTGCCCAATTAAAAGTTCCGTCGTAGGATTCGCGGGAGAAGAATATTTTCTTGATTCTGCTCGAATGATAGCCGAGTGCCACCTTCGATTTCTCCGCGCGATTCGCCAGATCGTTTATCCGAGACGTGCAACCTCACACCTCCCGTCGTCGTCTCCGCTCTCGGCGCGCGGCACCGGCCCGATAAATAATTCGCGAAATTTCGCCTGGAATTCCCCGGAGTCGCGTTACGGCATCCTGCCCCTCTAAGGAAAAATTTTCGTCCCTTCAGGCGGCGCACGCGACTATCCGAGAGAGAGAAAATCGTCCTGTAAGCGCGCACGAGAGGAGCGACGATCCTCCCTCCTTTGTGCCGTGAGGACTTTCGTCCTGCCTCTTACAAATTTAAAGAGGACAGTCAACGTTCTTCCTTTCGCGCCCGTCTTTTCGTTTAAATATGCAACAGCGTCGCGCTGCTGGAACCGAGACAAACGATCCGCGAAATTGTCCGAAGCAAAGAGTATGTAGGAGAAAGAGGGGAGGGAGAGAGAAACAAAGAGAAAAAGCGACTCGCGGGAAACTACTTCCCATCTGAGACAGTATGTGTCCTTATTCTTTATGTTTCTCCTTACGTTGAAATAAAGTACGTTATGTCTTAAGTAGTTGATTGAGATCTGTATAAACCTTCCAGTGCGTTAAATGATATCATTTTTAAGATAACTTCTTTTTCTGACAAATGTAAGAATTTAAGGCTCTATGTAAATAAATTAATAAATAAGGTACAAGTTGCCAATATAAGAGCCAACGCTGTTGTTAGAGCGTAATTAATGTCTTTTAATATCAATTAATATCAATTAATATACAATGTGACATCTTCATTCAACATAAGCATTGAGGAGGACCCGAACTGTGAGCCGAAACTATTTTAATATCAATTAATATACAATGTGACATCTTCATTCGACATAAGCATTGAGGAGGACCCGAACTGTGGG
>NJRP01000108.1:305812-345087 GCA_003063835.1 Aphaenogaster floridana | reverse complement strand
TACAAAACATTTGGGAAGAACTCAAAGTGAATGTACATAATTATGTACACTGGGCCTCATGGGCGCTCTTACAACTTTTTTCAAGGGGTGGGGGGGCAGAGTGTAAAACTTAGGGTTGCCAAACGAATGTTTCTTCAAATAATACTTTTTAGAGAAATATTTATGCAAATTTTTATTTTTAATTGTATAAATTTTAAACAAAAAATTATCTGGTTGTCAATAAAATCATTCTAAATTGAAAAAATTAAAATCCAGGAGGGGCCAAAGCCACTCCTTGCCCCCCCGTCATGGGCGCCCCTGCTGGGCCTTAAAGGGTTAAACAGCGAAAAATGACGTATTTCAATCCGTGAGTCTTCGAGCTTCTTGAGTCTCTCAACTCTGAGGATAATTAATTTTAATGCGATGAAACAAAGGAAAACACGTCAAAAAGTGTACAATTGTCTTGCGGAAGATCTCATTGGTAAAATAACTCATTTATCGTACCAAAAGTGGTTCATTAGTGAGCTTCAGTGTGTTGGTTATGTTAATGTGCTGTCTATTGCCTCAAGTAATAATCCAATAAAGTGCCATAAACCGTTTTCCAGAACAGTGCTACTTCGACTGCATCAGCTGTCAATTACTCTGTTTTTCATTGCACTGTTAATACACTTATTATATTAGGACTAGCAAACTAATAGATAAGTAGATAAACGTACAATATGCTTTCCTCTTTCATTTGAGCCCTTATATTCAATCGTATGGTGACTCCTTATTTGAGATCTTCCGTAAGAATTGTCCATATTTCATCGTCTCTGACGTCACAATTCAAGATGGCTGACACGAGCATCCAGGGGTCTTAACAATTCATTCGCACGACTATAATCTTTACCTAAATATACGCAAAGTACAGCGAATTTCGCGGTGCTCGAGCATCCGCAACCATTCGTAGCAGTCTTTAATATTATCTTCTGGATAATGAAACTCTTTTCTCTTCGGCGATCGGTAGATAACGGCAGTCCATCGTCGGCGGCATCTCGAGCGATCGTCCTGGAATAAAGCTTGGCACTCGAATCTCATTGTTCGTTCGGGCACCTCGTGGAGGCCGCGTGGTGGACCACTGTCGCCACCCCGGGAGAATTCGATTCATCAAAGTTCTTGCCAAACGAAAAGTCTCGATAAGGAGGACGAGAAGATCGCAAATGAAAAAAGTGGGAATAGCGGAGGAAGACAAAGTGGGACAGGAAGGAAGACCGAGCGGGACAGTGTGTGTCAGGTGTGAGCGAGAGAAAAATTTATTGTTCGAAGAGAAGGGAATAAAAGGATTAGAATTCCTTTAATCTAAAGCAAGCTCTTCAAAAGTACGAAAAAAAATCGAAGAAGAAGATATAGATTGAATAAAATATCAATTTAATCCTTTTACGTCTAGTAGATTAAATGCTTGGTTTGGAAGTTAACGAAGAAACGAATAAAATCTTTTCTTCGCCAGTAAATAGATAAAAGACAACAAAATTGTTAATTTAATTCGACCTGACTGGCCAGATGTATTATATAAAAAAGACACTACGTTTCGACCATGGGATTTGGTCCTTTTCAAGTGCGTTGATACAGTGGATTAAGTAAGTACATAAGTCTATGACATTTACCCCAAAAAATTATAGATACTTATGTGTCAAAAATATAATAAGAAATCTTATGAGTTATATGCCATAGAGGCCAACTAACGTCTATTCACATCGAAACATATTATAATACTGACTATTATAATACTATTATTATAATATGTCTCGATGTGAATAGACGTTAGTTGGCCTCTATGGCATATAACTCATAAGATTTCTTATTATATTTTTGACACATAAGTATCTATGACTTTTTTTTGGGTAAATGTGATAGACTTATGTATTTACTTAATTCACTGTATCAACGCACTTGAAAAGGACCAAATCCCATGGTCGAAACGTAGTGCCTTTTTTATATAATACATCTGGCCAGTCAGGTCGAATTAAATTAACAATTTTGTTGTCTTTTAACGAAGAAAATTTTTACGAAGAACTGTAAGGGCGTATTTATCAAAAATCATAATTAAAAAACGATTATAATTTATTAAAGACATTCCACGTCCAGTAAGAAATATCAGAAATAAAGAACTTTAAATTTAAAGTGAGAAAGGAATGACAGCGAGAAGGGAATTCACTTGCAACTTACGAGAAACGAGAATGAAGAAGAATGTAATAGGGGCGGCAGAAAAGACGGAGAAGAGACGGAACGCGTTAGAAGACAGCGGAGAAAAGAAGATGAATGTCGGCGAAGAAATGCTGACGAAAAACCGCGTGAGCGTGCAGAGCGGCGAAGAAGAAGATGCAAAGGAAGAAAGAACGAGGACGAAGCGTCGAGGAACGCAGCGAGGAACGAAAGCAAAGCGTAACGAAACCGAGTGAGAAACGGCGAAAACGTGGAGAAACAATAGGAGTAGCTGGAATTGCGAGTAAGATGGAGATCTAGCAGTACAGAAAGACGGGTTAAGAATTCAGGAGAATAAAGGAAAAATATGCTTGCGTTAACTCTGAATATGTACCGTCCCAAAAATTGGAATACCTCGAGTGATGTATCATATTTTAATGCTCCTCCTCTCGATTTAAGCTCTAAAGTCACGGTGTAAAAATATGTTTTTTCTCTCTATCACGATATCATAAAGATCTTATTATTAAACTTATAATAAATGATTACCTTTAGTTATTTTAAATTAATAATAAATGTCACAGAGAAAGTTGTTTTAATGCACGTCTGACATATTTAAAAAATGAATCCAAATTATTCCATAGATGATAAATAAAATTGTGAGTTTTTGGAGAAATAGCAAAATGAGATGAAATTCTTTATAGACTATCACTTCGTGTCATTGTATGTTTGCGTTTCGAGAAGAACAAAGAAAAAAAGAAGAAATAAAAGTTAGGAAGAAGTGAAAATGAGATGGATTTACACCGAGATGATAGCTGAGATAGGAAATGAGAAAAAGAGAAGGATTGAGAAGAGATTTCCGAAATAGATTCATGGCGGCTTCGCGATATGATTTCTGCGACGTGTGCGATAGATCGGCGCGATATCATCTGGCGAATTCTTCTTCGGCCGGTCGTCCCGTCGTGCGATGGATCCGATTGATATCGACATCCTGGCCAGCGTGAAATTTTCGGGAAGGGTCAAACCGTGCGATCCATTCGATCTGGGATACGTGTCCAGTCGATCCTGCCGAGTCGACAAGTCGGACCAAACGAGCAACCGAAAACGTGAAGATTCCCGACGCGATAATGATCGATTTTTAAAAGGCGATTACACGTCTGTGTGTATTGAGGGAGAAACGTGAGGGGGAAATGCTAAAAACGAAGAAGTTCGAAGCATTTGATCACTTGGCGATCAAACAAGTGCGATTTCATCAAAAAGTGTAAATACAGAAATGCAAAAACCCGAAAAAGCATATAAAAGAAAGAAAGGAAAAACGTATAAAAAGAACTAGATATATTATATAACCGGTCGTTTCTATTTTCAAAAAAAGTCATTTTCGTCTGCGACAAATTTGTCTGTGAGAAAATGTTTTAAATCAGGTTCACGTCTATGAAGTAGATTCTATTACTATGTCTCGATTTAGACCTTGGTAGAAACGGTGAAATCTGGAATCAAGGAATTTGTGATGGAAGCGGTAGAAAAGCGAGCAAGCGTTCGCGATTTTCGGCGACACGGCGAATCACGGGATCGCCTCTCAAAGGCTAGTAATTTTTAATTAAAACTTCGTCATCCTTGTCCATTATTCGGAAGGCGGAGATTACCAACGTGCAGAATAGCGAATTCGACATACCCGGCCGCGGTCGTACTGTATTAACGTCGTTGCGACCGAAGGAATGTCGACTGCGGCTCTGTCAATTTTTAATTAAAAACTTTGCGGTTACCGTCTGGAAACGGAAACGACGTTGAGTAATGACGATATGTTTTTGCGGAATTAATATGAAGATACAATTAACCTCGCCCACCTTATATAATTGTTAAATCTGCTATATTATTATATCTTATTATTAAATACAATTACATATTTATACAACATATTATTTGACCAGTCGTGTCGAATAAAAGATTACCCTGATTATTTATTCACTGGCGAAGAGAAGACTCATCTATTATATTATTTGGATATATTATTTATTATTTAGGTCTATTATTTATTCATATGAAAAATTATTGTTACTATTACACACATATAGCCGCTTTAGATATAAATTGTTGTCATTATATATATTAATAGTATATTAACACTATTACTAATTTTGTTTTATAAATTGCTTATTTTTCTGAAAATGTTAATCTGAGCAATGTTTTTCTACACACTGAGAGAAAAATGTATGATATTTGAAACTATAATGATATAGTAAGTAAATGATTATTAGTTAGGAATATCATTTTTATAGTAAGTGTTACCATTTATGTTGGTGACAATTACGATATAGGCATAGTATAAGTGACCCATGTAAAATTTTTACCAATAATTGTAATAATTTGAAGTAAAAATATGATAAGATAGAATATATGGAATGGGTAAAAGAAATTAACCATTTTATATAGTCAATACAATTGGAATATTTGGCAAATATTGGTACAGGTAACTATAGTCTTAGCATGCTTTACTATACATATGGTAATAATAACTAAGCAAATATGATGACTATAAATTTCTGTTCATTCTGCTATATTTTGCATGTTTAAATGAACTATAAAGATATGTAAAAAATAAAATAAAATATAGTGAGATAAAATATAGTGAGATTATTGTTATTCCAACTATTTTTTTCTTTCAGTGCATGCATATATATGGTATGTATAAATATAAAAATATAAAGATATAATTAATTTATATTATATGTTATTCAATTATTTTAAAGAGAATTTAGAAATCTATAAAAGATTTTCTTGATAGCCTTTTTATGGATCCTCTTTTTCGCTCTAAAATTTACCTAAATTTTTTTTATCTTGAAAACTTTTAATATCAGAAAGGTAGCAATAATGAGCGCGCGACTATGTTGCGACTCGTATAATTCCTGTCTGTAGGAGGATCGAGAATGTTAATTAAGGTATTGATTCGCGAGGTAGCCCGACATATCGGCCACCGTGAAATTGACAGAGTCGTGATTTAGAGTCCGACCGATCGAGGTTAACGATGAAGCTTAACGATTCAAGGAACGCGAAATTTCCTCAGTGGCGTTACTCAGGTATCGAACTGCGCTCAGCGATCAGGTTCTCCTTGCAGTTCGGGACCATTTAGCTTCGCGAGTAATGGCGTTCGATAATGGCTTTCCAACGTTCGAAGACAATGCTTGGATTTATAGTTTTTGCGCAGCGCTGACGCTCGTGCAATTACGTTCGCGGTTTCTTGATGAATCCATAACTTATTGCGTACGCGAGCGTCGCCTTTTATGAGAGACACCGCAATAACAAGTTTTCCGTAACGCGGAAAACAACAATTAAAAATATCTAAAGAATACAAGAGATAAATAATCACGAACGATGCATCGATGCGGCATAAAACGGGCTCTAAAAAATGTAAATACATACACGTAAAATATAATAAATTACGAAATTCCAAGCATTATAAATCTACAGAAGAAATTTTGTTATATGCAAAATATGTTATGTGCTGTGTTATGGATTTATAGAGAAATGCGTTTGATCGTTCTCTTCTCTCCCCTTTTCATCAGCAAAGACGCAGATTGGTACAGACGAGTGCACATTGATAAGTAGAACGCGCGATGATCAGGCTTTCGCTAACGACTGACGGTGCACCGTGTTATATGCATACGTCGAGTGGAACAACACCGCGGATTACGTGAGCGCACACGTACGACGGCGCAAGTAGTGGTAGTCAATTAGGAAGCGACAGTAGTACATGTCAATATCGTGCCGACAGCGGTAAAGCTCAAACATGTAGGCAGAAGCACGCGCGCGCGCGAGGATTACCGCACACCAGGTTAATTTTGGGGATGATAACGAAGACTCGCGGACTATGATAGTCAATTAAAGTGCAGCAGACTATTACAATGGAGAGTTTGCGCTGCTATGCTGGCTGTAGCCGAACGACGGCAGTGGCTTTGCAGTTAACTCCGCTCGTAGTTATGGTGACACGGATAAACACTTAAATGCTCATCGAGGCGATAATTGATAATTGCCTATTTGTCGTGCCGTGAATAACGCACGGTGGCTGCATCCTGCAGCGTAAAAACATCCGCGAACGTTTACGTCAAACTATAGACCCGCGGAGAACAATTAATCACTAGCAAAATGATGAATTAATTTTATGCTCATTCGGCAAGACGGATATTATAATTGTCTTTTTCAAAAAGAAGATTTCTACTAATCTAATCTTTTTCTTATATATTATATTTATCTTTATATATCATATTGTATTGCATTATATTGTGTTATTATATGTATTATTCTGAATAAAAATTATTCTTTTGTCATAAGATTTATTTTAAAAAAATTTATATTTTTTATTCTATAGTTCGATACGTGCGTTTGTTCTTATTGGCGCTGCACTACAATTTTAATCAAGGTGACTATCGATCGCGGGGATTATCACTCCTAAACCACGCGAAACTGTGCGAGCATAAATCATTCACCGACGCGAGGACATAAATCTTTCCGCGTCAACAGCGTGAATCCTTTCCATTCCGATAATCGAACGTTACCCGATCCGGCTCGTTGGGCCGTGACGACCTCATTAAAATTACTTTCCTTCCAGTCTAAGGCAGTTTTATCGCGCGGAGAATTCGTAACGATTAATAGTCCTTAAACGTAGCAATTAATAATGCGTAAAGTTTTTGCAAAGGTACGGACAATTAATCAAGCAACGAATGCATTAAAAGTGATTGGTAAATTTGAGAGTAATAATTTCCTCTTTAATCATATGAAACATATAATTAAAAAGGAAAAGCGTGCATATTCCTCTGCGTTAAGCTTTTCAGCCGTGAAAAAAAGAGAAAGATATGTTAAGCAAAGAGAAAGATATGTGAGCAAGCATATATTATTAATAAAAAGTAAAGGATTTCATTCAAAAGAAGAGCTCCACACTTAAATATGCTTTAAACATATCAACTTTCGCGAAAAATTATTGTCATCCGCGGCATGCGCTGCTTCTCGCGTATTACGGCCACGAACATCCACCAATTTAAATCCCCCTTCCACTGACGTAAAGCCTTCCTCAGAAGTGGATTATCCGCTCCCGGGCGTGTGTCGTACTCCCCGGTAGCAGCGGTTCCGGCTGTCGTCCGTAAATCAGCGGATTCGTCGGCACTCGCAAATTGGACACTCAACCGCAATATCGATACCTCGGAACCGCAGACGCGGGTATGCCTAAACCGCAAAATTGTCGAAGCTACCGTCCCCGTCCGGTCGGCTGCTCTCGTCTCGGTGCACGCATGCACGTATGCACGCATCGTCGTAGATAACGAATCGACAGGCATTACTTAGGGCCGCCGTGTTAATTAATCACGAGCGACAGCTGCGTTCCTGAACGCTCGTGGTGGTCGCCTCCAGCGAGAAACCATCCTACAGCTTCTTATCTCTTTGTATCACTTCTGAAAGCAACGATAATACACGGAGAAAATTTTATATTAAAAATTACTATGTATGGCAGTAGCCGTGGACCATTGCTGGAATTATAAAAATTTTTTACTATGTTTTTCACTTAATGAGTTTAATAATTATTAATATAACATAGTAAAAATTTTTATAATTCCAGCAATGGTCTACGGCTACTGCCATACATAGTAATTTTTAATATAAAATTTTCTCCGTGTACTTATAGCAACGATCTTCAATGCATTTCTAACTGATTTTTACAACGAGAAAAAAAATTTATTGAAAAACGCAAAATGTGTTTCATCCAACTAAAATATTTAGTCCGATACGTTCAACTAAATATTAGTTGGTTTAACTGAACATTAGTTGAATTAACTAATTCTTGATTTAAAATTTTTGATGGTTGACATGAATGAACAATACCTTTTTTAATGCAATTTAATAATTGTTGAATCAACTATTGGATCAACAACCATACAAATTTAGTCCGTACAACCAATTTTTTTTCTCAGTCAATTTGTCATGTCGATGGTATAACTTAAACATTTTCAAAAGCTAAGAAGCTATTCGAAGCTGAGATTTCGCGGAAAATGCAAACAATTTCGGAGTTCTTAGAATTTAAAGGTCCGCTTATTAACGACGTGACATTTCGCAGATGTACACAGAAAAAAAGAACATTCTTATTTCAAAAATATCTTTATTTTTGACATGTAAATCTTAAAATATGAGATTTTATAGCGTTAAACGAAGAAATATTACTTGCATCAAAACATTTTATATAATTCAATATAAAGAAAATTATAGTCTTATTATTCAAAAATAATTTTTATTAATGGAAAGCAAAAAATATTGGATAGAGAATAACAGTACTTTCAAACCAAGAATATTCATATTATAAAGATAATACTGTTTAATCTTATTATTGTATTCTTTATGTAACAATTACAATATTCAAATTCTGTCTCTTATACACATCTAGATGTGTATAAGAGACAGCTCTTATTCACGTTGTTGTTCTTTCGGTGGATAACGTAAAGCGACAATTGGAGAACGTCTACAAAACGTTTTTACAGTTTTTCATTTTGCATTGACGATATTATTTTATTATAAATAATCTCGAATTTATTGCTTTTTCATTCAATAATTATTCCTGATAAAGCAGTATCGCATACAATCTCTCAACGGCTTTTCTGTTATTACTATCTACTGGGAAGGTAGCCTCTTGTAAAACAATGAATATGCGAATTTGTTCTGTCCGCGTGAATAATCGGAGCGATCGCGTGCTTGCACGCCGAATGCTATTTAATGAATCTAAATGCGGCTTTATTTCGTTCGTGCTCGCGCCGTCTCCGTTGGCTGTTAATTGAATATCAAATGCGCGGGATTCAATAAAAAGCACGATCGTTCACGACATATTTGTCAGTCTGGATTGTAGGCTGGATGGACGGTAATATATGATTAATGTTTCATTTGAGATTTTTCATCAACGGAAAATACATGAGCAATTTTGTCATTTTAAACAAATGTCATTTTAATTATCTGTGAGAATTACACAAAGCGCACGAAGCGATGCCATGATTTTTTCCAATTTTAATTAAGCTTTTGAAATATCCCGTACCTACAAAGGATATTTGAGATTTTTCAGAATTGTATCGCATAATTTAATCATATTAGTCATATGTTCACATTCTCCTTGTCTCGTGATTAAAAATTATGTAAAATTATAAAATTGATACTGTCAAAAATGTAAATTAACTTTTACATTTCAGAAAATAAAAAATTAATTAATTAAATTAATTATAATTTATATACATTTTTCTTCTCTATTTCTATTAAATATATGTTTCATTACATACCGACAAAATTTTCTTCGAGTTTTTTAGAGGATTGAATTTCAAAGGCTTGAATTGAAACCTCTAATGTCTTAATTCAATTAATATTGAATTAAATATACTTTATCATGCCATAACTTTAAATTATAAATTAGCTTAAATATTGAAAGAATCAACAAACATCCTAAAAAATACGCCTCATCAAATGTCTCATACTCTCATAAAGTTTTCAAAGAAATTTGTCTTGAAGCCGATTTTGAGCTTCATAAAAATGAAAGAAAGGCTGGTGGTTTTAGAGCATCCTATAGTCGAATATTTAAAAGCACTTCACGTTACCACTTACATAATAAAAATTCATGTTACCATCCCGGCTGGCAGCGCGAAAAAGCTGCGCGTAAATAGCGAACGAGAGGCAGAAAGCTTCGATGAGCAAAGAAGGTCCGTGACGAGGTTGAAAGGTGTAGCGATGTCCTTATTACTTGGCACGATGGTCCGACAAGTCTTCCTCGTCTAAAAGTCTTCTGTAAAGTAACTTTACTAGAATGCACCACCTGTCGAGATGCACCTAACCATTCAAAAAAGAGAGCGACGGCGATGGTTGTCTCTGTCGTCACGTTTCTTACGACGCTCATTAACACTCATGATTCATTAAAGCTCTCATGTCGTTGACCTGAACTCCTTAAAGCACAAGTAGATAAAACTGCCGCATTGTACTCTACTTACTCTCTAAATACATAAAAAGATAAATTAACCCTTTTCTAAATTTTTCCATTAAAGATATTAACATTGTTTATATCTCACCTAATTATTGCAATATTTAACATTAAGATAATCATCGATTTCCTGAGGCATCCTATGTAGCTTCTTCAAGCATCAAATCATAATTTTGTGAAACTCGAAGTTTAACAAAACCCGAGGAAATAGTATTTCGTTTTCTGCGAATAAGAGAGTGGATGCACCTGCAGCATCGATTGCACTCGTGAAAACGGCCGTAAAGACCCGGAGTAGATGAAAAACGGAGTACGAGCACGTCATCGCGCTCATAAACAAAATCATGACTAGGCAAGCCGTGACCAGGAGAAAAGACATTGCAACGTTCTATTTCATTACGACGAGCGTAACACGCGAGAGAACGAGAGACCGACGAGACTGGACTGGTTTATGGTGGAATGAAAAATGTATCACCAACACGTAGACAGGTGTGCCAGCTAAAGACAACGCCGATGTACTGCCAATTTTTTATCACTTGCGACGCGTGATATGATCATAAACTGAAACTTTGCGCTTAAAAGAAATGGATCCGTGAACAGGGGCGTAGCCAGGATTTTATTTCGGGGGGGAGGGGAGGATTTAAAAAAAATTAAAATCACAGAACAACTCATAACTTTGTTTAATTAAATAAGATAATAATATTCGTTCAGGCCATTTTCTTTAGATCTTAAAGCATTCGCCACTTCATTTCTCTCTCGGCTTTCAACCTTTCATTTTCATATTTTCATATTTGGTTCCAAAATTTCGGGGGAGGATTTATCCCCCTAATCCCCCCTCCCTGGCTACGCCACTGTCCGTGAATATACGTGATCTATTTATTACAGTTTCACGTGGTACTGTGTACCATAGTCGGAAATGAGTTACATTACAAACCACAGAAACTGTTCTTCTAAACAAAGTCTCCCGCACGCGATCTCGTTTAAACGTAAATGCGGAGGGACAACATTTCCTTGTACTGTGGAACATCAACTATCAAGTTAATATTGCGAATTTTATTACGCTCAGCAGGCCCCGCCGTTTAAGCTCGGTTCCGCTTAAATGCGTTCGTATAAATCGTAATCGCCTTGTAAACCGCAAGCCGTCGCGTTAAACAGAGTCGGGAGACACCGTCACGCAATGCACACTGGTCCAAGAAATCGCGCTGCTGGACGAATGAATTTGTCGTGAATGGCAGGCGCAGCTACCGGGAATCGTAATAACGCGCTTTACGACGCTCCCCGGGCACTCGAGGAGCGTAAAATGAGCTTCTTCGAAGATATTCGTGAGTCCGAGCGAGACGGGCGGTTACTGCATCTCGGGATTTACGGCGCGATTCTGCTTGTTAAGTGTCAGAGTTTAAAACTTCGGTTATGCGTCGGATTACGGGCACCGCTTCTTCTCCATCCCGGTTTTTTTCTTCTTTCCCGTTTTCTTTATGAGCAAGAGTTCCGCCTAAGTTGCGCTTCTTCGCAAGATCGAAGTGTTCCTTGCTTCGAAAGGATTGGAACTCGCTTTTGTCGAACGCGTTAATTAAGGTTTACATTAAGTTTGCTACGCGATATAAAAAAATATTCTCTCTAAACTTACAGTTATATTTTATATAATAGTTAAAGAAGAAGAGAAGAAATGCAGTATATATATTATTTCTATATTATATACATCAATCTCTAAAAAGTTCCATTATATACGTGTTTCCATATTTGTAAAACAAAAACTATTGGAAAGAGCAGAGATTGATTTATTGCGTTAACCCAGTTCCGATAAAAGAGATCAATATTTCTCTTCGGAAGGAAAAATAACTTCGTTCGTTTTAGATTGTTATATAAATTATAAATCGCTAGTGCTTAAATTCTATTCCGACTATTGACATTTTGTAGAAACGAAAAATAAAAAAAATCATCATGTTTGAGTAATATATAGCGAGTATACGAAAAGTTCAGACACGGGAGAAGACATCGACATTTGGACTCTTCTGGGACGCTGAATTTATGAATCCTACAAAATGTAATCTTAAAGTCCACGCGTCACTTCTTTTTAACTTCCATCTTCTGATGAGTTCTAAACTTCATACTCAGCTTTACTTCTATGACACCTGCCTTACGACTTTTCTTCCTTACAATTTCTTTCTTTTGCCAGTAACTGGCAGTAACGCGACTGTTTTTAAAAACCGTAACTTTTACTGCATAATAAAGTATCATAACATTTACTGTCGCGATAATCCCTGTTTATATTACTTGAAAAATCACATTCGTTTGCTCACGCGGACTTCGAAGAATGGAACTTGGGGTATATTTAAAGATCTCATCTATTGTACCTGCGAATTCGAAGCTAAAGCTGTTCTGAATATACATCAAAGTCGCTACAAAAGCGATTTTTGAATCCTCGTATCTCATAAATAACTGTCGGGAATTTACCGGGGAAAGATGGGAGGAAGAAGGATGCAAGAATCGAAACTTGGACTACAAATGAAGCATTCGTAAATATTCATGGGACTTTTCTGGGAATTCGTGGCGGTTTTCCAGTAGCTGGCGCAGTCTTGCTACGGTAATTAAGGCAATTAACATGCGAGCTGTCAAGAAAGTCGAAGAGATCGCCGGTAATTACAATTAGGAGACAAAAAGCTATCGTTTTTCCGGAATCCACCGGCAACATTAGCCAGTAGCGAATGGCAAGCAGGATAATACATATATCTGCGAGATAAAGCATTCGCGCAAATGGCTGACTAACGAGGGCATTTATTGTGAAATCATGGATTATTATTCCATACACGGGTATGGTTATTCCATATTCGGAGCAATTTTATTGATCAGTTATATATTTCTCTCAAACGTCCTATTTTGCAAAGCAGTATTTTATATTAGAATAGATCAATATAATTATACAATAAAACAATTATAGCGTAGAAAATACATTCTTTAAATAAATTAATAAATATACTATAGAATAATCAAAAAGTAATAATTATTATTGATTGATTGACTAAAAGTCTGTTTTAATAATTAGTCGTAGAAATAATCGTTTAATACAACTTTTATAATTTACAAACGACTTATAAAAAGTAATTTCATTTCAGTTAAAGTTTAGTTGATTAGAAATTAAAAATTGTGTGGACTGTCTGATTGTTTATCATAGCACAATGCAAAAACAGCTGTACGAATTTTTATCAAATCTGGAAAATACATTTTGTAAAGACATTTTAATGTGAAATAGAGGAAGATATGGCTATAAGATTAGGATATCTTGAGCGAAGGAGGTCGCGCTTAATTCTACCTTTTTTTGCAAAAAAACGTAGCAAATAATTTTAAAAAGGTTGCGAATTGAGTTGAAAAATGTATCTATTGTGGACGAAAGCCGCGATCGTAAAAGTTCGTGTTCGCAATTCCGATTCACGTGCGCACCTATCAAAATGTTCAGAATGTAAAGATACGGCAGTTGCGAATGCACGAAGCATACAAGCGTACGGCAGCAAGTAGCCGTATAAAATCTAAATAGCCGCTCGTAAAACGCGAAATGCGTCATTCTTACTTCTGCTCGCGAGATAAAAGCAATGTTATCTCTATCCAACCTTCCATTTCGATTCGCCACCCTTAAAGAATTGCTAAAATCCGGCGAGGCTGTTTCTCGCTTCTTCATCCCTGACATCCTTTAACCCGCGTTGTAATATTTCTTTAACGGCCGCCGATATCCCCTTCGACTGTTACGACAAACGGTCATCTTGATACGAGAAAATCCAAAGACCCGCAGTGAATCTTTATACGTAAATAACCGCGGAAAGGATTTTCTTTTTTATCTCCTCATCAATCGATTTATTGAGATGACAGCCCTGCGTTTGGGAGCAATTCGCGGCCTCGAATGAGTATTTTACCTTAAGGAGATATAATTATATAAAATTCATTGTTATTATTTACATTAAATACCCAGGTAGCAAACTGACGTTATTTGTCGCCATTTTGACGTCAAAATGACGTCTAATGTCGTCAAAATGACGCCAAAATGACATATTTTGCTACCTAGGTAAATTTTAATAATTAATGACTGATAAAGAACTCGGAAAGAGATGGCGTAAAATCCTATTTTCGACCGGGTATTAAAAGAAACGTCGCTATAGAATTTGCAAAGAAGAGATACCCAACTTCCGATGCACTTTACGACGCACTTTTATTATATACTGTTCCACGAAGGAACGTTAATATAAAACGACAATGAACGTAATGGCGAAAATAAATGAGTAGAAATAAATGAAATTGCTTTTCTTTGAGGAAGATATCGTGTTTTCGTCATTCCGTCTGCGAGACGTACGAGAACGGTAAAAACAATTGCAGCCGCCCCTTTGTGCAGAAAAGTGCATAATACTGTCATAAAGGCGCGTAGCGCGGACGCGGTGATGCACGTATAAAAATGCAAAATCGGGAAACTCCCCGACGGCGAGAACAAAAACAGATACGGCAAATGCCGACGCGCGCCCGACAGCCGCAACAAAATCCCAGCAATTCCGACACAAATGAAGTATGCAAAGTGTACAAATGTAGTAGTGCTTCATTTATCCCGCCGTTATCGACATTCCGCGGATTTTATCTCGACCGCCTGGGCGTAGCCGTTCGCGGAATCGTCCGGCGAAACGCTCGGTGGGACGCGGCATTTTTTCGCCGACTATATCGCTTCCGTAAAAAAAAAGAAAAAAAAATGCAACCGTCCGTATTTCATATTCGACTGCGGTATTAGTCGTATCGATCTGTGCAGTATTTGAGGCGAGAATGTAAGCGCGAGCGTAAAAGTGGAAGCGAACCGTGTGTGGTCAGACGTTCCGTGAATTTAACGCGTTCAAAGAGAGTATATAGAATAAGATTTCATGACAGAATTTCCCTACGCATTTTCTGCGAATCACGAAGAACACGAAAGAAGTGTAAAATTATAAAAAGAAATATATCCGGACAATAATTACTTCGTAAATAGTGACATAATTACTTCTAAATAGAACATAATTAATACACTGAAAGAAAGGCTTCGTTATAAAAATCCAGACTTGGTTAACGTTACCAAGCACCTTGGTTAAATAGTTTCGACTAAACGTATAATAAGTATTATATAATTTAGTTGGCTCAACTAAACAAAATTTGCTCTTTTACAATTATTACAAATGTTTATAATTATTACAAAATGTTTTGTTATTATTATTATAATCGGTAATAATAATCAAATACTTTAATAAAAGTATTACTAAATGCATCTCACAAGTTTACCAAGAATTTTTTTTTCAGTGTAGTACAAGAATTAAAGAAAAATTTTTGAATAAAATTCAAAAATCCGAAAGCAATTCAGGTGAATTTGAAGAGACGCGGAGATCTGGAGAGAAACCTGAGGAAAATTTCAAATCTAAATTTCATACTATTATTCCAACAAGCGTCACGATTCTCGGGTTTTTATCGTCGGTATGTTTTTATATAGAGTATGTCGCTTTAGGCATAACACATGTCTCCTGCATTCCATATATCCATCTACCATTTGCACATCGCCCGGCATTCGGCATGACGTTCTGCGTCGGACAAGTCACGAACCGCCGGACAAGTTTGTTTTTTTTTTTTTTCATTTCTTTTTCCATCGGAACGTGCGCTGCCAGAAACGTTTTAAAATCCTGTTCGTCGGATGGGATCCGAGGTGTCGGATCGAGGCTACTGCGTTTTTCGATGACAACGCTTTCGGCCGCCGAACGGCGTTTTCGTCCGTACAGCTCGGTGGCGTTCGCAAAGCGATCCATCAATTAAATCGCGTTTTGTCGAACGCGCCGCGCATATCGATCATCGGCTTTCGTTCATCCAAAGAAAAAGCAATTTGATGAGAAAGAACCCGCGGCTTTTGTGCTCTCCCTTCAGGTAGTTAGCGCGGCTAAATCCTATTTTAAATCCTACCATGCCACATATTCGTTATGAAATATCAACGTGAGCCTAAGGGAGGATCAAATATCGAGTAGACATTCAAATTCTTGTCACGAATGCAACCTAATGGTCTTTTAACGTATGAATTTTTAAATCCTTGAATCTGCGGAATTTCTTTTAAATGTAAAAGTAGTGGACGTTTAAATTAAAAAATTCTGTAATGTTTTGCTTAGATTGCTGAGTCTTTAACCCCTCAAGAGTACACTGGATATTAATTCACTCGGCCTACGGGTACACTGGACACAAAATATCCAGTCGCAGTTTTTCGTTTATAATTTCACTCCTAATTCAACGTAGATCTTTTTTTTAAAATTGAAGTTTATGTAATTCTGCGTAAAACGAACCCGTAATCGATTAGGTTTAATAAATCTAAAGCGGAAGTGTTAATAATTGAAAAAAAGAAAAATTTTCGAATTTTCGCGTTTTTTATTCAGTCTTCAATATCTCCGGTTCTAATTGACGAAAATAAAAATTTAAAAAAACATTTTAAAGCGGAAAAGTAGTACTTCAACGATATGGCAACCGTTTTTTGATATGGCTTTTAGGCTCGTTTCTCTACCTGATCCTTATGCCACCCGAATTAAGTTACGGGTCAAACGTACCCAGAGTACTCTTGAGGGGTTAAACGCAAGGAAAATTTTTCAAATTCTGAATGCTGAGACTAAAGGATCTATGCGTTCTTAAATCTCTTAAATAGTTATCGGGTTAGGTTATACAGTCATCGGGTTTCAACGGGAAAACAGATGCTGTTTACAGGAACAGTTGATAGATTTTTGCGTAAGTTTTTCAACGCGTTTGGTAAATTGTGCGCACGCGGACGATCGATGTCGCGATTGAAGGGTCGCCATTAAGGGCGCAAGGGCTGCATCCGTTCCGGAAGTGGTCGTGCAACGTCGAAGGGATTTGTCGTCGTTGATGGTCACCACGCAGCACGGGTCGTCGCAATATATCTCGCACGACGTGCGTCGACTCGAGTCCCTTATCTTTCGGTCCTCACCTCTGCCCCCTGACCCTTTTCCTGCTGCTCCTTGCCCATCTGTTTCCCCGCTCGTCACCGGCGGTTACACACATGGTTGTGTGTCCACCACTTGATGCGGCAACGAACGATTACGGATCGACCACCGTCGATACACGGACAGTAAAAGGAATTTTGCCGTTACAACAAATTACTTTAATTGAAACTTATATAATTCTATCAGAACCTTATCGAGAATCTTCATTTCAAGCACAAAAGATATATTTTTTATCGACAATACAGTCGGAAAAATTGGTTAATTAAGGATAATTAAATATTTAATTAGATATCTTTATGTTAGATATGTTTGTTATTACTATTAACATGAAATTGCTGCGAATAAAAAGTGAACGCGTGTTACTATAAATCAATGTATGCTTTTTAATAAATGTATAATTAAGTAACGTTACGATAACTATGCAAAAATAAACATTTACTTACGACAGTATTTATTCATCCAATAATTCTTATTTATTAATTTATGTCAGCTCTACGAGTGCAGTGCTAGCTAGCGAAAGGAAGAAAAAACATCCACGAAGAATTCGCTACTAAACAAGACATCGTGTTTATCGAGGAAAAACGTTACTTCCTTCTTTTCCTCCTTGACGTTCTAAATCCTGCAAACCCTCGTTTACGTTCTTTATAACCGTGTGCGCGAAGTTTGTTAAATATTAAACGAGTGTCCACCGTTGCCCTCCCTTTCCAAGACTCTCTGACTTCTTTCTGCATCTCGAACTTTCAAGTTTCACCTTTTTCCGAATTCAGGCTTTAAAGTTACGAAATTGTAAAGTTTTAACGGCTGCGATATTTTAAGGCAGTTTAGAAAACAAGAGAATGTTCGAGGATGCAAGGAACGTAGTATCTGGATCCCAAAGTGAAAGGGCTCGAGAAGCCAAATTTGCAAAATCTAAAAATTCTACAAAGTAAGAGTATGCGGAATAAAGAAGGGAAAAGATAAGGTATCAAAGGACGAATCTCTTATGAGAGGAGGTATCTTATAAAAGTGCAAGACTCCAGAATGGGAGCGCTATCATCGTCCTTTACTTTCTTTCTTACATGAGCATGAACGAGTTTCTGAGATAGCCACATATACCGAGACGAACTATTAATAGTTTGTATCGATTTTAATACTTCAAGGGAAAATTCCCCGAAACCCTTTAATATCGGTTCGAATATATTTAGCATCTCTTCAGCGCAGAATTAAAAAATTTTTTAACTCGATGACTTTTCTTTTCGATTTTGTTTGGCTTCGCGACGCTTAATTTAGCACGAGAAGATTCGAAACATTTTTCTTTATCTCGCGTACGCGAGTAGGTGAGATTCTTGATGGTTTCGCGATGCAGCGCGATTCTACCAAGTGTTTTTTTGCATTTCGTGCAACGATAGATAGCTAGCCGAACGAACGAATGGACCAATCGGTCAACCGTCGAGATGGCTTTTTATCAGCGCGAGCGGATCCGGAGGTGCGGTCGAGATGTATCGACAGAAAATCGAGAGATTCGCGAGGATAAAAGAGAAGCTCGTTCTTCAAGGTAGAACCGCACTTTTAATCCTGAACATCTAATCTCACGGAGGTACGTACTACGAGCTGCGCGTTTCCGTATTTATCGGCGACCAGCGAAAATTGTCTCCGCTTTCTTATGAACTGCTCTATACAGCATGGTACTGCTCAAGAAAATTCTTAAAAGTTTATATAAAAAGAATTCAATTTCTGTCTGTACCAAGAAAGAAGAAAGTAATCAGAATTAATCGCTTAAAAGAGGTAACCAAATCTTTAATGTATTGCTTATAAAATATAAATGTGTCCTTATTACTAGACAATATTATATTGTACAGAAATATTTAAGACCGACACAACTGGCAATCTTTTATTCGATATTAAGTATACAGTATAAGCGACGTTTTGATCATTGTATTTGGTCCTTATCAAGCTTGAATCTAGAAGAAGTTCGCAAATTACAATATTAAGATTAACAATTCGTAATACAAACAAATCACAATTAAAATTGCAGTCTTACTTTTAGAATGCTCAACTGTGATTGGTCGATATGTTAAGTCTTACGACTTAAAATCTCATTGTAGACACCGCTTAACCCTTTCGCGCTTCCGGAACATATATGTCCCACCTACGGAAAAATTCATAGCTTTTTCAAATAATAACCTTTTAATAAGCTGCTTGGCTTATTTTATTCATGAGGGTTGACACTACTCGGAAAAAAATCATGAAGCATGTCATTCAATTTTTATTATGAAAAAATGGGTCAAATTTTAAGCAAAAATGGAATTTTGGGGTAAAAAATATTAGTCGCTCAATCACCAACTTCTAAGACGGAATAAATCCAGATAAGTTGGTTTTTAAGATTTTTGGGGTTGCTGATCAAGAATCTGGTATCAAAATTTTAAAAATAGCGGATCCAAGATGGTTTACAATAAATGAGAAAATTTCTGAGGAATTTGTTTAAACAAATTGTTGTAAACAATTACTTTTCAATGTTTTTTTGGTAAAAAATCTTCTATCATGAATCTGAAAAAGATCCTGTAGTCCTTTTTCTTTTACCGCTCCTGGATTTCCCGGGGGCATTAAAGGGTTAAGAGACATAAGAACAAAAAGCTATACCTAAGTAAAATAAATAACACTGTATTATGTATATAATATTATATTGTGTGTAGATTCGCTCCCATAACGAGAACTTTATTGTAACTTACGCCGAGCACCAAATTAATTGTCTATCGATTTCGCGATGTTCATTACGAATATCGAATAGTGACGTGGAGAACGAACACGGTGCGCATGATTAAAAACGTAATTTAATATACAAGAGGCTCTTTGCAGGATACGAGAAGCACCGGATAATATATACGTGATATTATTACGTTATCGAGCGAGCATGTTTGAAACACAACACCGATTTTTAATGCAAATGACTCGCGATGGAAGTGCGATGACGTATAAAGTTTATAATTGAATGCTCGTTCGCGAAACGCTTATTACAAAAATATTTGCCGAAAGATTATCGTCTCGTTTCACGTGCTTTGGACTCCTCTTTATATTTGATGCCTGTTACGCACATGTGCGTAAGTGGACATTGGAGTATTTAGTATGAGTGAAGTCGCGTGCAATTAAATCGCATCGCGCTTAAACAAATTAAATTCAATACATTCGTGTCAATCTAAATCAGATAATGGATATGAATAACGTTTCATTCGCCGGACTAAATATCGATAGTCCGACAATCTCCCGTGCATTGCCCTGTCTGCGTACAAAGTATTCGCGTCGAAAGCAAATGAAGGAGGTAATTTACCGTGTTCGGGCAGGATGTGATTTCACACGATGAAATATTTACAGCGCAATAAGTCCGTAAATGCGATAATTCTAGTAACCAAGAAGATAATAAAAAAAAGAATTCGAGATCAGGAAAAAATCTAAGAATAAGAATTCGCAGCGCTTCCAGGATTTTTCGGGAGCGCAGTAGCGTAGGAAGGACAAGAGAAGCAAAATATCTAAGAATAAAACAATAAAGGCAAATGAGAGTCGAGCGGCAGAGAAGACGGTGTACACAAATTTAACAAATAAGGCCCTGCGCACTATGGAGGAATATTAGATATTAGGAATAGGAATTAAAATTTTAGAATCAGTTTTCTCAATAAATATTAAAACATAACGCACAATGGATATTAGTAAGATATTAATAAGACATAAATATGTTATATGAAACACAACATAACTTATTATTTATCTATAGTGTTCATTGAGGAAACTGATTCTAAAATTCTAATTCCTATTCCTAATATCTAATATTCTTCCATTGTGCGCAGGGCCTTAAATTACAATATATAATACATAATAAAAATTGGACGTTTCGGCTCACTTTTGCCTTTATTGTTTTACTCTTTGAGCTTTTCGAGAGTCCGTTAATTTTATATTAATTTCAAAATATCTAATTGTAAGATTTGAGTGTCAAAAATCGCAGCATTCAAGAATTCCAAGTATCCCAACATTCGAGATATAACATTCTTAAGTTTTAGCGATAAGGACTCAGAGATAAAATCATTTCGATTTGTTTGATACGCATGGTATTTAAAGGATTGGAAGATTCACACACACACACACACACACACACACACACACACACACACACACACACACACACACACACACACACACACACACAGGAGTATACAAAAATATTTAACTGTTAAGGAAAGATAATGACACAACGATTCAATTATCCGAGATATTGGCTGTGCAAGAGGACCGAAAAATTTAAATATTAAAGAATATTTAGAATTTTAACTCCCCCAAGAGAGAGTCACACGAGTTTAAAAAACGAAACGCTACCCGTAAGAACATAAAATTTTTAAAGCTCAGGAATCCAAGCTTCCGCTTGTTCGCGAGGATCCAGAATATCCGACCAGGGCAAGTATTATGAATCTATTCGGAAATGATTCCGTTCGGAATAATTCCGAAAAACACAGGACAAAGATAGGAAAACTACAAGGAAACGACAAAGATAAGCATAGGACAAGTGACTATCATTCCGAACGGAATCGTTTCCGAATAAATTCATAATACGTACCCAGCTTCCCAGTGTTCTCGACAATCTGACGTATTTTTTTTTTCTGCACACGTCGGTCATTCCTATCGCGCGTGTATCGATCTCCCGTTCGCTTCGCGCCGAATCCGGCGCGATGTTACCGAACGTAGGGCGAGAAGTAGAAAAAAAAGGGAGCGAAAAAAAACAATACGCGCGTGGAGGAGCGCGCGACTACGCCGACGTGATGGAAGTGATTGATGAGCGGCGTTGGCGATCGGCTCGGATTCCGCGGCCAATATTTTCGCGAGAAACACGGCGCCGTTGTTCCGCGACGCCGCTATCGCTGGCGCGCGCCGGATTTCCCCGAGTTTGCATTTATGATCCCCCCAATTAGCGATCTCTTCGGGCGGGAGCGAGAGGGACGGTCGTGGTGGTAGGGCAGGGCATGGCAGGGGGAGGGTGGAGTGCGATTTTGCCGGTTCGTTACGCTTCAATGCATAAATGAGCAAACGTTCATTAAAGCGGAAACCGTTTTTTCGGCCATCGCTAATTGTCGAGCAGGATTGCGTGCTCGCGCGTCCGCCGATCGACATCGTCCATTTTCCGTCCACTTTTCCCCGCCGCGAACGGCGGCAGCGGGACGTTTTTTTTCCGAGGGGGCGCACACCCTTGAATCACTCCCTACTACAGATATCGAGTTCTGCGTCAACAGCCGGGCTTTTTCAGTATTTTATCACTGTTAAAAAGCTATTCCTTGGATATATATGGATGTCGACATCAACGTCGGAATATGCGCTATTTTCACCCTCGCTTCGCTTAAATTTAAATCTACAGTTTCTAAATTACATTTATACACACAGAAAAAAAATATGCTGTTGCTTTAATTAAAGTCTACGTCACGGACTGCTGCAAACATAAATAGTTCATTCAATTGCATTACGATTGGACCAAATATCTAGATTATTCTTTTAATCTATTCTTAATAATGTAAATATTTGGTCCAATCATAATACAATTGAATGAACTATTTATGTTTGTGGCAGCCCGTGACGTAGACTTTAATTGAAGCAACAGCAATTTTTTTTCAGTGTATATTCTGTTACAATGTTCTACTTATTGGAAATTTTTGATATAGGGTAAGGTTGCCGATATCGCACCGGCTCCTAAATCGCACCACTTTGCGTATAAATTCAACCACTGCACTTGTGGTGATATTTATGAAACTTATATGTAACTAACTTTTTGCGCGAAATTTCGTTGTTTCTTGCAATTATATTAACGTGACGTTTTGAAACACCACAAGTGCAGTGGTTGAATTTATACGCAAAGTGGTGCGATTTAGGAGCCGGTGCGATATCGGCAACCTTACCCTATTATCTGAACTAATTCGCTAGTTTTCTTTACTTCTTTCTTATAAGTTGGACTCTTTAAAACGCAAGTTTCTTGTCATTCTTTACAATCACAAATAGACAAATTATTTGCCTTTTTAAACAAATATATAATAAATATACTCATTTAAGAAATATGTTATACGTATTCCAATTTTCTTCCCTCTACTTTTTTATACGTCACTTTGCTGAGATATTTCTCATATTTTGTCCCTTACGTCTTTAAGTTATTATTACGAGATAAAGTTCTCTTAAAATTTGTCGAAGGATCCGTTATTTAAATAAGAATCGGTGCTCCTCGGATGTCCTAGAAGAGCATGATGAATGCACTGAAGTAATCGTCATAACGAGCCGAGGATGACGAGCCACGCTAGAGCAATATCAATGTAGTTTAACGTCGCCTTGAATTTATGACGCAGATTCGCTAGGGCCACGGAACGATGCATAAGAGGGCAAAGTACCGCGCGTTATCGAGATTGGGAACAGGGGCGATTGCGTAAAATTTACCTTTAACGCGTTACTTCCACACACATTATCGTTGCGAATAATGTGTTGAGCACGACCGAAAAACCGCTTCGCTCTTTCGGCCAAAATGCTCGCGGCACGCTCCAAACGATCGACGCACAAATGCGACAGTGTATTTTGTTTTTATTTCTTTTTTTCCGCGCACGTAGAATTATCCTGAAAAATGTGTCGCGAGTTAGTAAAAAGCGTGGCGCGTACGGGGCTCCTGCGAGCTCTGTTAAGCGTTTTAACGCGTGAATTCATGTTACATTACATTAATGATATTTGCTTAATGACATCCTAAATTGACTTTATAATCTTTAATTCGCTTTAGCTCATTTTCTCGTAATGCACTATTAAAATACGTTAACACGATGTTTCGTGATGCGAAATTTTACTCTTGGAAAGTTGATAAAGATATTACACAGACTTTAATTTTATAACTTAATATAGATTAAATATGGTAAAATTAGATTACAAAGAAGTCGAAGTAATCACACGCGGACGAATAAAAACGTAAAGTTAAGGACGAATAAAGACGAATAACGTGGAAGTTAGTAAAAGGTAATAAATGATTCTTGGTGAAATAATTCAAGAATGGTGAAATATTATATATATATGAAGACCTGCGGGGGGAAAAACAAGAAATGTCAGTTTTATTAAAAATGAGATATTAAGAGATACTACAAACATCAATAATACTACTATGTACGGGTGCGTTCGGGGAGACGCTATTTAGCGCTATTCAGCTACAGACTGTTCGCGGAACTACACTGTAAAAAAAGTATGTAAAATTACAGGACAAGTGTAAAAATTATATGTAAATAAGTGTAAAAGTATCATTATTTATAACGGAAACATAACAAAATCATATATTTTTACAACAATTATTATTGTGAAAATACGTGATTTTGTAAGTTTCCATCATAAATAGTGAAGTAATATTACATCCTTTTTTTACAGTGTAGATGGTAGCGCTAACAAACGCTATCATGACGTCACTAATGGTAGCGTGCTACGTCATAACTACGCGCTATCAACGCTATTCCTTCCGAGATAGTGTGATGGTAGCGTTAGCGTTTGCAAGCTCCATGTGAACGCACATTACTGTCACGGCACATGATTGTCAAACGGTATCATTCATTATTCTATTATTATTCAGGTATGTAATGGACAATTGCGTGGAAATAAAGCTTCAGCAAAAGTAATAATAGTAATATAATAAAATAATAATAATATATTATATTAGTATTATATTATTATTATTTTATTATATATATATATATATTATTTTTTATTTATTATAATATAATATAATATTATATATTAATAAGAGTGGTAAAATTATATCGCCAGTAATAATTAAACCAAAGTATTTGTATAAACGACCGAACTGGCCACAATTTATTTAAAATGTCATCACGACGTTTCAACCATGTCATCACGACGTTTCGCAGTATTTAGTTAACTTCCAAGGAATAATGACATGTTTAATGGATCTTTTCGTCGTTCTTTTAACCATTTGCTCACAAGTATTAAATAATCGATCCGTTTTTATATCGAATCACAAATTATCATACATTCTCTGCTGTACTCCTCGATTGAAGTCTTATTTGTCACAAGTTTATACAGTTTCAGACACACAAATTATCTTTTAGGTGGATGATTTCATGGTAAAAATGCATTACTGTTCTGATATTTTGTGTCACATTCTTGTCTGAGATGCATTAGGCTTAGATCACTTGAAAAGAACCAAAACCCATGGTCGAAACGTCGTGATGACTTTTTAAATAAATTGTGGCCAGTTCGGTCGTTTATACAAACACTTTGGTGTATAATATTATATAATAATAATATATTATATTATTATTATTTTGTCATATTATTTTTTGTTTATTGCTATATTATTATTATAATATTATAATAACAATAATATATTCGCTTCGAATAATGGCATACTGCGTACTACAACTTAACGAATGCAATGGACTTATTATCTAATTCGAAAAAGAACACAAGAAACCGCAATGCTAATACTACACTAGTATATCATTCATGGAGCTTGCTATCGCTATCGCGCTATTGGCTCCACGAACAGTCCTTGGTAGCGTTTGCGTTAGTAGCGCGACAGTGAGCTCCCCAAACGCACCCTACATCTTGGATTAAAAACTGTATTAATCAGTGAAAAAAATAAAGGTATAACATTCGGGTATAAGGGAAATAACAAACACTGAAAAAAATATTTACACGATTATGCTGGGTTTTTTTTCAACCTAGCATAATAATGCAATATTGCTACCCACATGGAAAATTGCAAGTGATTACAATTGTGATTTCACATGAAATTACAAGTGATTTTTACATAATAATAATAATTTCACCTATATTTTACCATTAATATGTATTTTTACTTTTAAAAATCTGAAAAAAAAATTAAAGTGATAATTAGGTAATTTTCCGGTTTTGAACAAGTAATTTCCATGTAAAAATACATGGATTTTTTTCAATGAACTTTAAAATTCAATTCAAATATATATATAATCTACATTTATATAGACTTGTGTTATATTATACTATATATATTCCTAATAAAGTAATCAGGGTGCAAAACGATAAAAAGTTAACGCGATCGCCGACGCGTTCATAACTTTCTGCACAACGTTAGCAAGTTTCACGCATTATCGCGAATCATAATTTTTTTGCAGTCGCGCGAAAAATATCGTCCAGGAATGCGACGTGCCTGCCGGAGGCCATAAGTCCTTCATGGATACCGAGGCTCGTAATAACTTTCGTCGTTAGGCAAATGATCCGCCCCGTGGCCCGCGAAAGCACGGCCATTTTTCCGCTCTCTCTCTCGTAGGATTTAGTTAACTCTGCGCTTTTCTTTTTTTTTAATGTGAGAATCGTACGCGGCGCAGAGTAAAGAGCACCCGCTTTGCAGCAAAAATGATGTAACTCTCGGCGATGCGAAAGTCGCGAACGTCGCGCGGGATACATCTCTCAACGTGCTTTTACAACGAACTGGATTACATCGCCGTCTGCAGCGTTATTTCTTTTGCGAGACTCGCGTATTTGTGCGCGACGCGCTTTAAATTCAATCTTCCTTAACTGAGCCGTGCATAATGCAGACGTACGCGTTACATCTTCAGTGAATAAGCATGTTCACAGGAAACCAGTTTTTTACTGGCAAAAATTAGCCGTGCTTTGCGCACGATGTAGTATCTTGTCTGACCTATATGTTACGAGTTCCATTTTGATATAAAATAATAAAACTGATAAAAGCATCCGCTTTTATATAAATTAAATTAATAACAAAATGTTCATGTTAAAATAAAGCTCTAAATAAAACTGTATACAGGGTGGACCATTTTAATCAATCCATGTGATTATCTTCAGAACTATTTGTTATTCGAAAAAATGTTTCAAGTAAAACTTATGCTGTTTCGAGGGGGACATCTTATGATAGACACAGGTTTTTTTTAGATGGAGGCGTTCCTGAGATTTCAAGGTGACCTTTGTTTTTTTAAATGGAATCATATGATTTTCTTTATATAATTTAAATCCTCCAGTTATTTGGCATATAAAAGTATTAAGGTAGAGTTATCAAAAAATGAATAGTTTACGAGATATTTTATATTTCATATCAAAATATACCAGAATAAAATATGAAATATCTCGTAAACTATTGATTTTTTGATAACTCTACCTTAATGCTTTCATATGCCAAATAACTGGAGGATTTGAATTATATAAAGAAAATCATATGATTCCATTAAAAAAAACAAAGGTCACCTTGAAATCTCAGGAACGCCTCCGTCTAGAAAAAACCTGTGTCTATCATAAGATGTCCCCCTCGAAACAGAGTAAGTTTTACTTGAAACATTTTTTCGAATAACGAATAGTTCTGAAGATAATCGCATGGATTGATTAAAATGGTCCAACCTGTATATATATATATATATATATATATGTCTTGCACGTAGCGTGCACTGGAAAAATAGGAATTTTCGAAATCGTGCCACTTTCGAAGCAACGGCACGATGTATCGAAAATCGAATTAACCGAGCGTATCGGAAATGAAAAATTTCTATCTCGATGCCTAGTTTTTTCCACGGGAATAATTCGCAGAGATAAATTCAATTAGATCAAATAAAGCTAAAAGCTGAATGCATATTTGCCATGGATGTTTACCCTTCGCGATCCGCGTTCCGTATATATTTCATCGCGACGACACTTACGCCGGATCCGGCAAGCGTTTATGTTAATTTTCTTCCATCGAAGTGATATTCGCTCCTGCTGTCGCACGTTACACGTCAGGCACGAAATTAATTACGGCGACACGCGAATTTCATTCTCGCGCTCGCCGACCGACACCGCGTTTGCTAAACGATAACGTGCGCGACGTGACATAATTAATTACGGATTTACGACGATCCGTTATGAGTCATTTGTCCAGCGGGCTGGGTTTACGCGCGTCCACACATCGCCACACATTTTCATGCCATCATCGCGGCAAGGCTCAATTTTGTCGCCGCAATTTCGCCTATCGCAATTACGTGACAATCCAAATGAAGTGTACAGGCTGTATCAGGCACGCCTCGTTTAAATAGAATTTCTCTGTCAAATTTTAATTGGCGATCGCAACAGCAAAAGTTTGCTTGAGACATGTCTCCATAATATTCCTAATCTTTATACACACTTGTAATAATCTCGAATTGAAATTTCGTAAAATTTTGTAAAAATATATCTATGACGGAGTTTAGTTTTAAGCTTCATCGCCGACATTTGCAAGTTCTCTCTCTCTCTCTCTCTCTCTCTCTCTCTCTCTCTCTCTCTCTCTCTCTTCCTTTTTATCGTTCGTTTCTCGAGACGAGGTTCTCACCGAGACCCATATTTTTTCCACGCCGGAACCGAATCCGACTCGATATCGCATTCGATTCCTCGCTGGATTTATCGCGAATAAATTGTGCTGAGAGATGTACATACATATATACGTACATACATACATACATACATATATATAGGGTGGAAAAAAAGTCCCGAACTCCTGAAATATCTAGGAAGGAGTGGAATATAGAAAAAAATGTTAAATACAAAAGTAATAGGGTTCAAAGTGAGGCACTTGATGGTGACCTTGACCTTGAATCCTACTACTTTTGTATTTAACATTTTTTCCTATATTCCACTCATAGACCTTATAGATATGGACTGGCAATTGCTATAGTTTCTGCATAGGAAACAGTGTCCGGAGGAGGTTGGAGAGAGAAACATACTTCTTCTCTCTTTTCTTCTTAAGAAAAAACTTCTCTTTCTCAAAGTGTCCGGAAATGTACATTGCGCATGTCGATTAAACATATAGCGCGTGCACTGAGAAAAAAAAGCTGTTGCTTCAATTAAAGTGGTATCACGGGGTGCCAAAAACATAAGTAGTTCATTTAATTGTATTATTAATAGACCCAATATTTGGATTACTAAAACAATGATTGAATTATTGGTTTAAAAATGCAGACATTGGGTCTAATAATAATACAATTGAATGAACTACTTATGTTTTTGGCATCCCGTGATACCACTTTAATTGAAGCAACAACTTATTTTTCTCAGTGTAAATATAATATATGTTAAGCGTGCGCGAAACGTACTTCCGGACTCTTTAGAGAGAGAAGTACGGACGCAATCTTGCTTGTATTGCCAGTCCATATCTATAAGGTCTATGATTCCACTCCTTCCGAGATATTTCAGGAGTCCGGGACTTCTTCCCCACCCTGTATATGTACACACACGCATACGAACGTACGCGGGAAAAGTGATCGCTGCCTTTCTCTAGTAAAGTCCGGCGCAGCGGAGATGCGTTCTCGTGCGAGCTGCTCGTAAAGTCGAGCGGGAAACTTGTCGCGAGAGTCGTTCGCGAAAGCTCCGACTTCCGTAAAGCTTGCTCCTTGTTTCCCGTCCCCCTCGCTCGCGTTCTCCCTCTTTCGCCAAACTCGTATGCAACAGCCGGGAAGACGGCCCGCAATTTTCCGGACGAGCGCGTCTCGTCGGGTACGTTTCTCGATTATAAGTCGCGACGTCGCCCTGTATCGCGCGCGTGTGCATATTGCTTTTGTATGCAATGGTGTGCGGAGAACGTGTATACCGCCGCGTACGGTCTCCAGCGTGATCTACGGCGGATGAAAGTTTCGGAGAATGGATGTAGGGACCGCGCCACGTCCGTGGCGTAATGATATTTCGCGCAGGAAATTCGAAAGATGACGAATGCCTCTTCAGCGGGCGGATCGTTGCGGCATTTTCCGCGATATATGTATGTGTGTGTGTATGTGTGTGTGTGGGTGTGTGTGTGTGTGTGTGTGTGTATCTGTGTACGAGATGTCGGAATAATTAGAATTTCTACCGATAAACGCGGACGCCATTTCCTCGCCGCGCTTTATCTTCATCATGTCAAATCTTGATATCAGATTTTTGAGGAATCTTCAGTCGGCTTTTACTGAACAAAAAATTGATGCGAAACATATTCTCGCCATGAAAACGAAGAATTAGTTTTAGAATTTACAGCTTAACAATTGACTTCCAACTTTTTCGGTGACACTTTAACGTATTTATAAATTATGGATCAAGTTTTAATTACCATATCAATACGAATTTATTCGCTATATGTGTCTGATCTTGGATGTAGCCTTCTGTTTCGGCCTTGTAATTTGTCTTGTCTCGATTATACGTAGATAACGAACGATGATGTTTTCTTCTTCGATTATTATTTTAATCTTTTTCTTTATTACTTATTATTTGTTAATTTTTAATGCTTTGTCGATGTGAATTTAGCTGATGGAGACTAAGTATAGTCGAAACGTTCATGTAATTTTCTTATATTATTAATTATATAATTTTTCTATTTGTATAACACCTGTATATGCTTGATTATCTGGCCTATCTCCTTGTTTATTGCTCGAAATATTTTTGATTCAACATTTTAATTTTTGATATTAAATGTTCGGTAATTATTCGGGCGGAGCCCCTTCCCCTGCAACCCCGCATTAAAAAAATAATCATATCCTAACTGCTTCAACCGCGGAGATATTAAACTAAAACGCCCCCAGACGTTATTTTATTGATAAAAATAAGTATAATTTCATCGATATTTGAGCTGATGAACACGGAAAAAACGGTTTTGCTGAAATATTAAAAAATTTGGCCAGATACAGATCTGAAAAATAATTTTGTTGGATCATCAAAATAATTATGTAGGATACTTCAACATAATGATAATGCTGCAAAAAGTTTTAATATTCTAGCAACTATTTTAGTCCTACATAATTATTTTGATGATCCAACAAAATTATTTTTCAGATCTGTATCTGGCCAAATTTTTTAATATTTCAGCAAAACCATTCTTTCCGTGTAGCTAAACTGAACAATTACCGTTTTTTTGTTCATAAATTTTTTTCTTGGACTTCCCCCGACTAAAAATTGTTATTTACATTACTCTCTAACCATAAAAAGCCATTAAAAAAATTACCAGCTCATTTGAAGGTGGAGTCGTGATTCGGAATAATCACCAAAATTTATATTCTTATAATAATTAAACGCGCAGGATGTGGTTTTGTTTTATTTTTATTCAAATTCCCAAAACTTCAAAGGTCATTGAACTTGGCTATCTCTATTAGGGCCTATCGCGCATCCAACTGTCGCTAAGAACATATCGATGCCAAATTTTTTATCCCATCTATACCTGCCATATTTTCAACATATATCGATTCACAATAACTCAAATCGAGAGACTTAAGTTTTATCATTCATATTTAAAATTATGTGATTTCGTCTCAACTGCAAGCATCTCGATGCACGAACTGCAACGACTCGACTGCGTTTCGATGTAATTAAGCCAGCAGTAATTAACACGTTGTCGATCTCACGATAACTCGATCTGGATTCCCGCGCTCGGCTCGGGCGAGTGTTATAATTAAAAGTATCAGCTCAGCCGACGGCTTCATTTAAACTCGTTGATTGGCGAGCGCGGGTCTAACGAGCTCGTCACCGACCGTCAATCAATGATCAATCGAATATCCCGCGCTCGACAAATAATTTGCCTCGCGGCTTCAAGTGGCATCGACATCCGAGGTATCGCGAGACGCAATCTCCTTTTGTCCGGCGACGCGTCGGATTGATAGGAAGCCTCCGGCTGGAAATCGGCCCGAGGTCGAATCTAGTCAATTAAAGTTCCATAGTAATTAAACACGTAACCGACACGAGGCGAAGCTGCCGTTTGCCGTTCTAGCTATGCAACCGCATAACTAACGACGAACTTCCACGAGGTCGGTCGCCAATCTCGACGAGCAATTCATCGTTCGTATGCCATCAGCACTCGGAGCTAAATCAGACATCGAGATTATTGCCATCGGCAATATTCTCTCCCCAATTTTAAAATTATATTCCGGGAGCTGTCGAGGTCTCGCCGAATCATCTCTCTGTCGTAAAAGCTTTATCGTGTGTTAAGGCCCCCGCACAATCAAAGATAGGAAGATTCTTCCTTCTTCCACATCCCAATCGCTAATATCTGTTCCTTGCTCCTTATATTTTTGATTGTACATGAGGAAGAAAGAAGAAGGAAGATTCTTCCTTCTTCCTCCTTCCACATCCCAATCGCTAATATCTGTTCCTTGTTCCTTATATTTTTTATTGTGCGGAGGCCTTTACTTTATCGCAGAGGTGGCCAAACTTAGGAGCACCAAGATCCACTTTCAGCTTCCTCACCCCATCGTGATCTACTGTTCCCTGTCGCGGCGATTTAGGTTTATATGTGAAATAAGCACGTTTATTTTATTTTGTGTGTTTGTGTTGCGATTTGGCATAAAACAGCAATAATTAAATTAATTAAATTAATTATGGTTACATTGCAATTACAATTATATTGTGAATTTCACGTCACATCGACCGCCCGAGTGTCCGCGATCGATCATTTGGCCACCTCTGTTCTATCGTGTGTTTGGCCTGTCCACTCGCAATAAAAAAAGGCGTACAATGTTGGCCCTTACGACTTTCACTATTTTACAAAACGGCAGCTCGATCATCGAAAGCGAAGCGTGAAAATCTATATATAAAAACAAATGTTCTGACACTGATTGACTGACTCATCAACGCCCAACCCAAACCCCTAAAAACCTAGAAACATGAAATTCGGAAAGTATATTCCTTAATTCCATGACGTAAGCATCCACTAAGAAGGAATTTTTAAAAATTTGACCCCTAAGGGGGTGAAAAGGGGTAAAACGTGTTTTCACGGATTCCTTAATATCTCTTAGGCCCGATGAGATATCGATTTAATTTTTCCTTACAAAGGTTACTCGTACAAATGCTTAAAAACGTAATTCAGGATTTTGCTCTAATCAACCCTTAAAGGGGCAAATCTAGATTCGGGGATGAATTATAAACAATTACAGGGTGTTGCTTTACATGGGGTAGTTGTGGTCAAAAACAAATTTAAATTGTTCATTGCAATCAAAACAAAGTTTATTGGTATCAAAATGGATTTAAAGTGGTTAAATACCGTAGCGCGAAGCACGGGTATCGAGCCATCTAGTTTGGTATAAAGAGAAAATCGAGACTCCGCAGCTCGTATGCTTAACGCGGCGGGGTCACGGGGTGGAACGACGGGGCGTCGCAGGTTTGAATCGGCGAAGCAATTTCGACATACGGGCCACAGCACGCATGCCGTTCCATTTGGACACGCGGTCGGACGTGTGGGCGCGTTCGAGCGTGCAGCGTGCGCGTGCACATTGTGCTCGCGGTTGTGGATAAGTGCGCAGCGTAGTGCGGCGCGACGCGACGCCTGAATTCGCGCACGCACACGCACGCACGCACGCTCGGACTCGCGGGTCGAGCCACGGCGCGGCCGCCGGATTAATCGGCTTCGCCTCGAGTCGACGAACTAATCTGTTTACAGTGTACACGGCCGGATCTAATGGCCGGGTGGACCCGATCGAGCGACACACGATACATGATTATACTCCGGAAGTTTCCCGCGCCGCGCCGCGGGAAATCGAATCGCGTCGGGCCAGCCGCGCCGTCCGCTTCCACGCCGTTATTACGCGCGAAGCCGAATCGGATTAATAGCCGCCGCTGAACGGTCCTGGACCGGACACCGTACTAAATATAATTATCGCGCGGTTGACGCGGGAAGAAGCGGAACGGAAAACAAGAGAGAATCTAGCGGTACAAATAAATGAAACAGGTGTATTTCCCCTTCGGTGGCATTGACTCAATAGTGCGCGGAATAAAGCTGTGCCCAGTGTGGCATTGATGCCAGTGGCGTAGCCAAGTGGGGGGGATTAGGGGGATAAATCCCCCTCCAAAATTTTGGAACCAAATATGAAAATATGAAAATGAAAGGTTGAAAGCAGAGAGAGAAATGAAATGGTAAATGCTTTAAGGTCTAAAGAAAATGTCCTGAACGAATATTGTTATCTTGTTTAATTAAAAAAGTTATGAGTTGTTTGCGATTTTAATTTTTTTAAAATTCCCCCCCCCCCGAAATAAAATCCTGGTTACGCCCCTGATTGATGCAATACTGTGCACCTGATTATTTTGATATATAAAATGTCTCGATTTTGATGGTATGTCGTATCTAAGGGTTTTTTGGGTCATTGAATCCGAATTTGAAGTAAAAAATTTGAAATTCAAAATGGCAGACCAAAAATGGCAGATCTGAAAAATTTAAAATTTGTACTTTTCCGATTTTGTATAGCTGAGGTTGTGTTTACGAAGTGAGTTGGGATCGCTGAATCGAAATTTGAAGTAAAAAATTCGAAATTCAAAATGGCAGACCAAAAATGGCGGATCTGAAATTTTAAAAATTTGTACTTTTCCGATTCTGTAGTTAAGGTTGTGTCTACGAGGGGGGGTTGGGATCGAAATTTAAAGTAAAAAATTTTAAATTTAGAATAGTAGGCCCAAAATGTCACAGATCCAAAACTGAGTCAAAATTCCAAATTTTGGAATTTTGGATCCACCAATTAAAATTTTGCAATTTTAACTCGAAATTCGGATTCAACGATCCCAAAAACCTTTAAATATCAATTGTCGGCTATATTCAACAAAATTTTTTTCTTGCCACACTGGGCATGAACAGTCCCATTCTACTTGCCAACGAAGTGGTTAATAAGCCATGGTTGACTAAAGTCTTGTGTCCACGATGCTAGAAATCGGTCCGAGATCTCGGACGGAGAGAGAATTGACCAATCACATTTGAACAATTCGGCCAATTGATCAATGCGATTGGTCAATTCTCTCTCCGTCCGAGGTCTCAAACCAATTTCTAGCATCGTGGACACAAAAGGCTTTAGGCAGAATAGAAATAGAGAAATAGATTTGCGAGATGACTCTTAAATATTTTCTCCATTGCGAATAAGTTTTTCGTAAGGATCCTTGCTTCGTGAAACGTTAACGCGAACTCGTACAATTGAAGCGGGGCTGGCGAAAGGAAGGAATAATTTTCGAGCCACGTCGTGCTGAATAACCGGCAGTATTAATATTTACACACACGCATACGCACACGTACGCAAGGAAATTGAACAGGAGAGCCGAATATTATCTCAGCAATTAACTCGCTCGTGCACGTGTTTTGACTTACGCCGCGCAGCTTGCCTCGAAGTTTGGTCGCGGTAATTGCAGTATTTAGACATTATTACGCAATAAATACACAGCCTCTCTTCTTCCGAACACCATCCGACGTGTTCGAACACGAGGCGCTCGCGTGAACGTTGTTTCTCTGCCGCTTTTGCGCTTTCGACGGCTCTCGCGGCTGACTTTTACGCGCGATTACGACGCGCGGGCTAATTAATTAGACGGCGATCTCGTGTTCGCGCCAAGTTCGGGCACCCTCCCCGCGATTTCGCGGGACCGTGCGGCGCAAACAATCGCTAGGATAGTTATTTACGCCGTTTCTTGTTTCGCGGCGACAGTCGCGCGCGACGTTAGTTATTAATTAGATGCCCACCGCCGCCGCCGCCGCCGTCGTCGTCGTCGTTTCGCTCTCACCCTTTTGACGCGGGGCGGCGTTTCCACGCCCGCTCTCCGACGCGGCGTTCTTCGGCGACCCGAATTCGCGATTTACGACGGGCAACTTCGGTAACTACGTCTATTTTGCGCGCGCGAAATCGGCAGATTGCTGCCGGGAGCGGTGTATTCGGGATCGGCAATTTCCCGGAAGACCTCGACGCCAAATTCCCGCGGGAATTGCGTTATCCATTTACCTTCTTCGAGCTAATCTCATTCACTTTAATTCGTTATAATTAGTAAATCCGACGTAAGCGTCTTCGGGAGTCGAAACTTTAAAAGACGCGCCATTAATATCAAGGATAGACTCGACCTATCTAACAACCTTTACACGGTTCTTTTTAATATTTCGAATTAAATGTGAATTAAATTGAATCGTTTATGAGAAAAGCTTAATACAAATTGTGGAATATTTAGTATTTATTTAATTTAACCACGTAATATTGTACACATTTAATATTTATGTTATTATATTATATTACGTACATAGAAAAATTAATAAATTATTAATAAATATGAATGGTTATGAAAGATTAAGCTGCAAATGGCACACAATCGACATATTTATTTAAAAAATATATTTAATTATAGTTCTTCAGCAATTAAATTTATTAAAATATACTATATGATTGTAAAATATTTTCTGTCATTTTAATCATATAGTGACATGTGCATGTTAAAAATATCTTTAATTATCACTTTCTTACATCATTTTATATAATATTTAACAAGTATAAAGAGATTAAATGCAAACTTCTTTTTAAGAAGTATTTGGAAAGGAAAAGAAAAGGAAGATAAAAAAACACATTTAAATATTAATAATATTTCCCTATTCTGTTTTATGAATATTAATTAATTTCTATTTCATATATGTACATATTGTTACGATCCTCATCGTCCACAAAATATAAATATCATGAAGAAATTTTAATAAAAATACTTTATATTAGTGTATTTTATTTCTTATAGTTTTATTTATCTTATTTCTATATTTCTATAGTGTCTTCTCTTCATTTTTGATTATTTATTTAAGTAAGAAATTCGAGAATTTAATCTATAATATACTACACTTGCTCTAATGATAATTGCTAAAATATATCGTATGTTCATAATATTTTCGATTACAGAGTGCTTGGCGCAGAAAGTGTAACATAAATGATATAATTATTAAACGTAAAGATAATATTGACTTTTCTTCCATCAAAATTACGCTATCATAATTTATTATTTTTTACCAAGCTGACTCTGTGAAATATTTCCTATCACTTTCATTTTTGCTTACGAAATTGTTCTGAGATAAATTTCGGATAACTGGATTGATGTATCTCATAATTAATATTTCGTTGTATAATAAAATATATAGACGTGTCGACAAATACATCTATTCATGGATATAATGTATTCTATTTTGTGTTTTGTGTATATTCTCGCATGCATAAAAAATCGATGGATATTTGTATATCTAACATTAAATATTCTAGGATTAAGTATTAACAATAATTTATTATTAACCATCTAGCCTAACCATCAATAAATTTATGTATAATAATCTAATGCTCTTAATTCGATATGTATATATATTTCTTTATATATATATACCTTATGTATATTTGATATAATTCTCTCATAGATGCATTATACCAAATTAAAATATAATATAATATATCTCTCATTCACCAACGTCCACCATTTCGATGCGCAGCAGCGGAATTGTAATACGGACCACGTCGAACTGCAGAATGTAAACATATTCGAATTATGCTCAAAATAAAATTAATATTTCAAAAAATCGTTCACGCATATCAAATAATTCTGACCCATTTCATAAATGTATAAAATAAAAAGATAATAAAATAATAGATAATAGATTACGCATCCCATGGTTGCTCTGCTATCGCTTCCCTTCCTCTTGTGTTCTTACACTGCTATGTGTTTCTTTATGGCATTAACATAACTCGCGAAAACAATGTTAATTACAATCGCGCGGCATTTTGCACGACATAATCGATGTTAATCGTACGTGACGCGCATTTTACTGCAAGCCTAATACGAATTATCTTTGACAGCAAAATAGCTAAATAGCTAACTAACTTTGATATCCGTACAAGTCGTTGATCATTAATTCATTGCAAGAAATGCTCGTGTTTAGTATTTCGAATTGTCGTTATTGCGTTTCGAAAGATAATACGATGACATGCAGACCTTGTGTATATAACAATGCTAGCGCACTTTATCATAAAAAATGAACTGTCGAGTGTTGCCTATTTGTATAATGACATATTTAACGTATTATAATGTATTATGCCGATTTATTTTACTTTTCGTTTTTCAAATTAATTTCGATAAATAGGCTATTATTACATATTTGTACGCTTTGTCTGAACTCTCGTTAACGTCGCTTGAAATAATGATTAATTCCGCTTGATATTGAGAATGTTTTAAAAATTTAATGGAAATGTTGTTACCTGAATTTCAATATACAATTTGATTAAGTTAGGTTAGTTAACCTAATCAAATTGTGAATCAATTTGTGTGTTTAGTAACACAATTGTGTTACTAAAATTACACAAATTATTTAACTCTATCTTAATAAAAATTTTGATGGTTTTATTAATTGTTCTACTTATAAAAAGAGCTATTAAATTAAATGTTTAGAATAAAACCGAAGAATAAAATCTATATTCGTTTTAATCAAGAACGTATTTATGTAAATTAATATTTATTATTATATAATTTCTTGAGAAAAATAAAACGATGTGATTTGAAAAATTACCGCGGAAGATACGGCGATCTAATTCTTTTCTATCGCTGGCATATCGCTACCTTATTAGTTAATATGGATACAAGTCTAAGTCATGTTGACGGATCATTGATTGATTAATCGTGTACGTGTATAATGAATAATTAGTGTATACGAATCATTAACCCGAGGGATCTGCAAGTTATTCCATCACAGTCATGTAAGAGCACATAAGAGCTCGTTGCAAAACGCACTCTCCGCTTCCACGGCAATAAATAATCATACAGGACCGACCGCGAACATTTATCGCGAGCTGTGATTTGTGGAGGACCACTAGGGGACAGCGGAACGGGGGGTGGAGATGGTGGAAAGGGGGGTGGTCGAGAAATCATTTTTGCCGGCCGGAAAAACTGTTTTTTATACTCTTTGCAAGAGATTCATTTTACCTAATCGATTTTCCACCGACAGCTCCGAGACCGTGCGCATTTTTGCTTTTACTTTGCCGACGATACTTCGACGATATAAATACGAGAGCATTCTATTTTTCTTCTCGATTAATTCACGCGGTGGGACTATCTCAGCGGAAATTCTATCGTGGGTCTACCGCGATATTTTACTCCGAAGATTGGAAAGTTACGGATATAGACAGCGTATAAAAGCGAAAAACCATTCGCTCTTCTTTCTTCTTTCAATCGCAGATATTAAAAAGTAAAAAAATGCTAAGAAAAGCTTTCGATACCGAATGGCTGGACGATCACATCGAAAAATAGTTTCTCAAGTCTAAAGTGTATGAACTTTTAACCCACGAGATGCGATATATAGATATTAATTTTTATTCTTTTCATTTATAGTTTAATTACAATTTTTGTAAAATTACATTCATGATTTTCTGCCTTTTTTAAAAACCAAAATCCTAAAAATTGAATCTGAC
>NJRP01000108.1:279418-305438 GCA_003063835.1 Aphaenogaster floridana | reverse complement strand
GTTTGGCAGAGCCTTACAAAAATGGTACCCCTAAGTGTATTTAAACTCTGCCCCTCCTTGAAAAAAGTTGTAAGGGCGCCCATGTCTGTAAACTAATAAGTCTATAGAATTGTAGCGGCTAGTCGGATTGAAGCATGCCGGCAAGGCGTAGCAACCCGGCTATTGCCAAGTGCCACACACCGAGAACCTGCCGAACGGCAACCCGGCCATCACGCGCTTCTCGCGAGTGCGAGGCAACACGTGGCGTGTTTCATGGCGCGGCCGCTACGCGGCGTCGACAAATTCGTAAGTAAAGAACAACACCGCAGGAATATAAGCAATCTGTCCTTTTCAAAATTGAACTCTTGGCCTCGTCAGCCCAACAATAAGACTATCTTTTTAACAGTTTGTTTAATACAAACTTACCTTTTTCAAAAAAAGTAAAAAACGCGCGACAGGTTACGCGTGGTTATTACATCGAAAAAAAAACCAAGTGGTATTCATGGTAGAAGATTGTAGATATGTGATATCATTAATTTTAAATTCAAAAATAAATAAAATCTATTATAACCTAGGTGGTAGAAGCTTTATTTTTTCTTAACAAAATTATTATATTACAAAATTGTTACTCTATTCAATCCAAGTGATATTTACCTCGAAAAAACCTAAGTAACAAGTGGTATCTATTTAAAAAAAATATGTGAAATCTTTTAATACTGCGCCAATTACAAAGAGAGAATATATATATATATATACATATATATACCTTAACAAAATTATTATTATATCACAAAATTGCGTTACCAAACTCAACCCAAGTGATACGTATTTCAAAAAAATATATGAAATCTTTATCCAATCTTTATATCCAATTAAATGATTTTAATTAAACTCTATTGTGAGCATAGTGATTGCTTATAAAAATTATTTATGTTAGAGAACAGAGTAGTATACATAACTTTTCACGGTAATGTGAATATTTCGATATCATAAAAGTTGTAGCATTTTTTCTAAGAAATACAACGATGTATGATATAACATACTTATCTTATAAATTATACGAGTTTTGTTAAGTCAAAGTTTCGCGGCCGACTATTACCTTTTCAGTTTTGACCCTGCGGTGTAGCTAACTTCCGACTCTCGCATTAGCGATTGACGTGTGTGACATATTGTCATCTGGATATCGATTCTGTATCTCTTAAAGGAGTGAAAATGTGAAAAGTGAATTTACTAGGTTTTTACCAATAAAATTTCTTAAAACCTAGTGAATTCGCTCACTTTTCGCATTTTCACTCCTTTAAGGGCAATTTTACCAACCATGGTTAACTTAACCAGCCGGTTATTCCATTGGAATTGACCAATTGCATTTGTTAATTTTGCTTAACGACAAATGCGATTGGTCAATTCCAATGGAATAACCGACCGGTTAAGTTAACCGTGATTGGTGAAATTGGCCATTACTCGCAGAAGGGTGGTTTTTCACCAACTTTTCCCCACTTTTATAAAATCCTCACTAATTTCTTCACTGAGTTAAAAAATCCCCAATTTGGGGAAAAATCGCCAGCCCTGGCAACACTGAGCACGCTGAACAGTGAACAGTGAACGCACTGACTGCACTGAGCGCAGTACGCACACGTACATATATCGATATATAAACTCGAATGGATTTACTCGCTGGGTCGATAATATAGCCATACTAACGCCGCATGGTGTCGAATATATGAACCGGACAAGATTTCTTGGGCGATGACGTTTCTTAATCTTAAATTTCCAGAATTTGGACTTTGCATCGCAATATCTCCGCTCGTAGGGCATATAGGGGAAAAACAGAAACATTTATAATTTAATTTATAATTATTTATAATTATTTATAATTCAAACCCAAGCTATCGATCAAGCCTACTTAGAACTTCATCCGTTCACTCGTTATTGAGATCTCAAAATCTCAGGTACTTGCAACTCGTGCGTCGCGTAAAAGAGTCACGGCGGTCTCGCGCTGCGCGTGTGCCGTGTACTTGGCGCGAGACACTACCGTGTCTCTTGATATAAATTTCAAATAATGAATTAAAACAGAGAGAAAATATGTCTATTCATACTATTATTTTAAATATAAATACAATAATAAATTTAAAATATGCTTTTTGACACAAAATTGAATTAATTTTAATTTTTTTAATTTATAATGATTTTATGATTGACAACCAGATAATTTTTACTTGAAATTTATACACTTAAAAATAAAAATCTGCATAAATATTTCTTTAAAAAATATTATTTGAAAATATTAAATAACGTTCGTTTGGAAGAGCCTTACAAAAATGGTACCCCTAAGTGTATTTACACTTTGCCCCCCCCTTGAAAAAGTTGTAAGGGCGCCCATGCCTCGTGGATTAAGAGTTAAAATAAATAAATAAATAGAATCCGACTCGTTTCCTTTATCCTTCGGCAGTGGACAATAAATACTTTCCTTTCACAATATAATTCACACACTCTCCTTTAATTATTCTCAACAATTGATGGAGAAAACGCACTCTACTTCACTCGACATTCGCACGATGATTATTCTCGCAGAAATACCGTTTACTCGACTGATTTCTCTTTCATTTCGGATGATTCATTCGGGATAATGACGGCGAGGTAAGCCGTGCAAGCTCGCTTAAAGTAACGTTCATTTATACAGAAGGCACGCGTGCTCGGCTGCAATTGCGGATACTCGTCCGTGCGGTCGCACGAACGTACCGTGCGGCCCGGACCGTCCGGTAATGGACGGGCGGGAAATAGCTTTCCGGTAAATGAACACGCGCTATGCCCCGCATTCCGCCCCGGACGACGATTCTCGTCCTCGTGCGACCGAACAGATCGTTAACCACGTGACACGAACGATGCCGTCGACCTCCTTCCTTCCGTTTTCTCCACCGCGCACTGAGTGCACCCTGCATCCTGCTTCCTTCCGTTTCGTCATAAACTCGTCGCCTGACCGCGGCGACCCTCTGCACTTTAAATCGCAATCCCGAAAGCTCATTCCGCGCACTGCTGGCGAGATGTTGACCAAACGTATCTTTTCATCGCAAGGTTTCCTACATATGTTTAAGCACACAACTTCGTAGACAGTGCAATTTGTGTAAAAATGTATTTAAAAAAGGAATAACATTTGCATTATCGAATTTAAATATTACACAGTAAAAAGACATTTTGTAATTGTGTTAAAATCGGTCCTTGTTAAAATTTTTGTATTGAATTTTTAACATACCCGACTATTAATTTAACATGTGATTATGTTTTTGAATATTTCGTGTTGAATTGATATTCAACATTTCTTACAAATAATACAATGAGTAAGTGAACAAATAACATAAAAATAATGTATAAGTTTTAAAACGTAAATTTATCTAAGATAAATGAATAAAATGTATGCGTTAATTTAAAAAATTATAAATGTTGATTTTATTGAAGAAATATGTTTCCACAATTTGTTTCCAATTTGTGTCAAAATGTAACATTTTTTGTGTTAATTTTTACATAATATTTGTGTTACTTTCTAACATATTCATCTTGTGTTAAACTAATAGCGAATACAGTTGGGCGCACTCAGTGCGCACTGGTGCACATTAAAACCATCGTACACAAATTGACATAAAGATGTGTGTTTAATATAAACATAAAAATGGGTTAAACTGCGTAATCTTTAATATACTTTATTGAGCTGTTTGATAAAATATGTATTTTATGATTCGAAATATTTGCATTTTACTTTTACACTCAGATTAGATGAGTGTACAATGGCTTTAATATGCACCAGTGCGCACTAGTGCGTCCGACCGAATTCGCTATAACACAAAAATTTGGCGTGAAATGTGTTAAATTTAACACAAATTTTTCAACTGTGTAGAGATTTCTTGTTTTCAAAATACGTTCTAAATGCAATAAAATCGACATCCATTAGATACTAGAATCAAAATGTATCAAATTTCCCTATGTCTAGCATCCGCCAAAGGCTTTCTTTATTTGTAATATGCAAAGTTATATCAAAATTAATTAATGCTGTTGCATGTACGAATAATTTCACTTAGAAATAGGTGCAGTAAACTTTTTAATGAGTTAATATATGAATAAATACAAGAAACTCAAGTGACGTAGACTGACGAGCTCCTCGATTAAAGTTCATCGAGTAAAGTTCCTTCGCCATTAGTGTAGATTAATTAATCCACATTGAATAGATATATCAGAGAGGATCAATATCACGGTAGATTTATTTTCACGCGTCGTCGCCGACCAATTGACATTTGAGTAAATCATTAACCGCAGTCACGCTCGTTCCTTTCGAAAGCAACGGGCATTCTAAATTTCTACCTGCTAGCTCTCTCACGACGGTCAATAGATAAATGCATCTCGACCGTGAAATCGCGCGCCTGAAATTCCCGTACACGACACGAGTTATTAAATTCTTCGATTAGATAGAGACGGGGACACACAAAAAGCTCAACGTTGAACCCGCGCTCGAGCAACGGACGATTTGCGGCCAGCCACAGGTGGGCAACGCCGTCCATCCCTTTCAGCCCTTCTTTTGTTTTATCCCGATGATCTCTCGCGCGAGGTCCTTACCCGTGAGATATTTAACCAATCGATCGGCGTATAGGACTTTAACTACCCCGATCTTTCTTAAAAGATCTTCTCAATATCCCACGTTCTCTCTCTTCGCTACAATAAAATTAGATGTGATAATTGAATTCTATACACTGAAAAAAAAATTCTTGGTAAACCTGTGAGATGCATTTAGTATACTTTCTTTTGAAGTATTTGATTATTATTACCGATTATAATAATAATAACAAAACATTTTGTAATAATTATAAAAGAGCAAATGTTTAGTTGAGCCAACTAGATTATGTAATACTTATTATACGTTTTTAGTTGAAACTATTTCACCAAGGTGTTTGGTACCAACCCTGGATTTTTATAACCAAGCCTTTCTTTCAGAGTGTACGTACTCCTTAATTTTAACGGATATAAATATGACATCGAAGCGAGAAAGTATGAAATAAAAAATTAGTTTCAAATTTTTTTTCAAGAGGGATAACGCCGCGTTTACTCTCGTCAATTCTCGGACACGCTGCAGATATGTTTCAGATCGGTTGCAGGCGACGAAAGCCTCACTTTCAATTAATTTGGGTTTCGGGGTGCTCTATTATGCGCATTACGGCATTACAACGCGAATTCGAATGAGCGAACGCGAGGCTGCGTCTGACGAAGTACGCGCCGTTACCACTGCCGCCGACTCGAGCCTGACGTTGATAGATTCGTCGTTGTACCATTAGGTAGGATAGACTGCGCAGTTATGGGATGCTTTATTACAATAATGGCCGCCCATTTTCCCGATGAACGACCCGAGTTCGCCTGCGGTTACGCGGGATACGGATGCCGATGTTCAGAAACTCCGGGTATCGATACCATTAGTCATGCTACACTTGAAAAATTCGTATCGATGCTATCAAACTCTTTACATGTCGTATTCTGAAACACAAGCAGGGATACTAGTCGCAGATATCGGATGTCGATTCGGTTGCTGCTTAAAAAAAAAAAAAAAAATTGATACTATTCGCTAATTTTTGAGATCTGAAAACACAACAGAATTTTGTTGGGCAGGAATATTCTTAAATGCCACTCGCTTACATTTATTATTCGCTAGTAAATGCGCTTCTTTCCTACAGAAGAAGCTTTTTACAGATTAAATTTTTTGCGTTCGGCAATTTCAAAAATGTATTAACTAACTTCTCGAAAAAGTCAAAGATTTATATTCAAATCAAGCTATTCGTTTAGCGGATTTTCAAATAGCTTGGAATTCTAAAAACGCTATATTTATTTTTATTTACCCTTTTTTTCCTATTGTCGCAACAAAGACTATCGAAACAATGTCAATATCCATGGAGTACGATCACAAACGCAAAAAAAAATTCAACTGAATTGAAAATGTCGACGAATCGAAATAACTGAAAATACGATTGCCACTTCAATTATATGAATAATCCGAAAGTCGTTTTAGAGAATCGATCAGTTTTTCGATCGTTCGTTAACCGAATATCGACAGTTCTAGTTGAAATGCATTTAAAAATTTTCACCGCACGCTCTTTGTGACAAGATAATGGATTTTACCTTGTCGTAATTTTATATCGTTGATCACGAACGATGTAGGCGTTTGTTCAATCACTGTTTTTCGCAAACGTTTTAAATTATTGAGTTTCTATGACGCGAACTACGCTTTTATTGTAATTGCGGCATGCCTTTTAATCCTACAAATTAAACATTGCGGTTTGCAGAGTTTGCACGATGACGAATGTTTTTTTTCCCCCCGAAAACGGCGACCGATATTGGTCGCAAGGTAAAATACATGCATCTCTTGAAAAATTATATTTTACCTGGATAACCTTTCGAATGAATTCCCTCCCCGTGATTCCCTTCGTTTTGGTCGGATTTATTTTATATTTTTTTATTTAATCGGATCCTGAGCTTTATGGCGAGGCATTGAAAAATATTTGCTTTGCTATATTTACATTAAAATTCTATTTACTCCGCTGCAATTACTTCAATATGCAATATAATCTTTATATATATTCGAGATAGCCACTGAGAGACCAATAGTGCAATGCGTGCATTTTTCACAGGTATACGTTCAATGGTATGTTCATAGCGCGTTTATAGCACAGTCATAATTGCTATTCGTTACTGCGCGTTGTTTAGTGCGGCAATATACGGCTGTTTAATTGAATAACTCCGCTGCAATTACTTCAATATGTAATATCAGATCTTTATATATGTATTCGAGATAACCATTGAGAGACCAATACCGTATTACACGTAACGTCGCATTTTTCACAGGGTATACGTTCAATGGTATGTGCACTACGCGTTTATAGCCCAATCACAATTGCTATTCGTTACTGCGCGTTGTTTAGTGCGGCGATATACGGGCAATTGCCATTTGGAACCTGTCCAAAGTTATTATCCAGATCTCGCGCGTTTTCAGTCGTCGTTACTGCAGTATGCGGCAAGCTGCGTGCAAGCAATATCATGCAAATCTCGATTTCGTCGCGGCTGTATCTTCCAAACAATTAAATTCGCGCAGAATATCGAAATCTTGCTTAAAAATTATAGATCTCTCTCTTTGTGCGCAAGATTAAAGTTTAATCTGTTCAACGTTGACCTTTAACCCACAAGGTGTGATATATGGAGCATGGTCCACGAGGTCCGGTATGTTATACCCCAATTTATCACCCTCTGCGAGTTTTCATTTTCTAATGTTTTCTTTTATAGTTCAATTACAATTTTAATAAAATTACATTCACGATTTTCTACTTTTTTCTGAAAACTAAAACCTAAAAATTGAATCTGACAAATATGGTGGGAAAAAACAAATCGCCATCTTGAAAACTGCGAGCGGTATCACATACCGCAAATCGTGGGTTAAGGGTTAACATTTAACCAGTTACATAGTAAAAAATAAAATGTTAATTGTAACATTTTTCACATGTCCCAGAAAGTCCACTCTAAATTTTAAGTTAAAATAACTCATTCCTTGTGTGTTACTTGTTGACAAACTAGAAATGTTAATTAATTAACACTATACTTTACACACACACACATACATTTGTGTTTGTTCTTTTAACTTTAAATATGATGTAATAATAACATACAAAATAATTCAACAGTTGTTAACACATGATATTAATAATTTTAACTTAAATTGTATGTAATAGAAACATTTGATTTTAGTAAATTTCATTATTTTGTATGTCAAAGTTTACAATTATTTGAAGATTTACTTTGTTTATGTTAAAATGACTTTAAGACATGTTGATTTTTTGAAATAATTGTGTTAAAAGAACTCAAAATAATATTCAATTTTTAAATGACATACATAAAAAGTTAAGTTATTACGTTGACATAAACATAACATGTAAAAATGTTATGAAAATAATAACATATCTGTTGTATGTTAATTTTACATTGAAATGATATAATCAAATCTTGGTAACACAAGAAAATTTTAACATATGGACGCACGATTTTTTACTGTGTAACACTGGTGGATCCGAAATCAACGTTTTGTGCCAAAACTGGTGAGAGCGACTAATTTCGTATTATACATGGAAGCTTATCTACAGTAGCGCTCAAAAGTCTTTTGACAATTAGTTTTTATGCGTTACTTTGTAAACAGGGCTATTACGTTGTTTATGTAATATTTATTAATATTTGCTAAGATATATTTTTGTTATAAACATATGTGTTATTATATGCAAAGATTATATTATAAAGTTTAATATATATGTATAGTATTGGTATTAATAAAGTAATTCACAGAATACTATTTGTCAAAAGACTTTTGAGCGCTACTGTATAAGGATTTATCAAGTTTAATACAAATCCATTGAAAATTGGCAGAGCTATTCATAGTGCTCATATATGAGTCATTACCAGTGAACTGATTAATATTTAATGTAAAGCGAGGTACGCATTATGTACTTCAGAATAATTAAACTTTTACACAGAATGATTCTAAAATACAGACTCAAGACGTATCGTTTATTTACCTACCCCCGGAACCACTTGTCTGGTTAAAATTATGGAGCGTGGCGAAATTTGATAAACGTCAGAGTCGAGAGGTCGAATCAAATTTCATTTCGCCACGACATTTTATGCGTCGCCAACGCGAAGTCATAACGAAAACGCGAGGAGGAGCCGACTAACGAGAACGAATTTTATTTCGCGTTCGTATCCTCTCGGAGATAAACTCATTTTACGAGCGGGACAAATAGAAAAATCCTTATGACGGCCGCGTTGTTCTCTCGCAAAAGTATGTCGGCATGATATAGGCGAAGTCGCTGTCGGAAGTTTGTCGCATCACCGGAGATTTGTTGTCGAACAAACTGCAATTATCAAGCTACGTCACTCAACTCTTAACGCAGGATATTATCACTTAATATCCAGCATATGCAAGTGCCAAAAGACTAAACAAAAAATATTACATAAAGATATAGACACCAGCTCGTGTTTGCAAAGCAAAATCAGTAAGGAGAACGGCCAAGGAACAAGCGCAAAAATTAAAAATAACGAATTTATAAAATAAATAAATAATTTAATATCGCATGTGTTAATAATAAATAATGTGTTAATAATAAAACAAATTTAGACGTTTCGACTACACAGAGTCTTCTTCAGTAAAAAAATATGATAAATAAATTCACTTACATAAAACATTAATTTCGAATCAAAAGAATACACAAGAATAAACCCAAAAAGAAAAAACCTAATAACGTCCATTCGACAATACATAGCCCACACAGCACACTTTATTCTGAGGATATCCCAGAGTGATCCACATGTCCAATTGGACATAATGCGATCCCACGGAGATCCTACGGTTATTGAGATATCCCTCGGATATCTAGTGGATATCGTAATATCGTGTGCTGTGTGAGAGATATCACTGGTAAAAACAGCGTAATAAAGTAAGGAGGCTATACCGAAACTATCCCATGAGTCACTTATTCTAATTAATATATAATACAGAGTGGTCATGATATGGAAAGCGGTATAATTAGTCATTATTAAAAAGGATCTCAAAATATCGTCAATCCTATAAAAATCTGTGTATTAATTCGTCGTTTAAAAGCGCGAAAGAATAGTGTCCAAAGATTATTGATGAAATAGGTCAAATAGAAAAATGAAGTCCGAGAAAAGACAGTCAGCCGATACAAGTGATCTTTTTGAATGTAAAAATGGTCAAAGAATTGATGTAGAAATTGCTGGTCAGAATAAGTGTCTAGAGCCCAAAACAGTGTAACCTCCTATTCGTTAGACAAACATATTTAGACTAAAAAATATTACGTTTAGTCTGTTACTAAAAAAAAAGTTAAATCAACATTTCATTCACAATACGATGATTTGATCGTATATACTTCGAGACTATTACACTTGTAATTCTTTATCAGATTGTGACATAATTTTCGTATATTGTATTAATGTAAACTGTTCTTTTTCCAAAATCAAGAATTCTGTCGGAAACCGTAATCACGAGAGTTCTACATTGTAGATACTGTGAATACATGTGAGAGTACGTGCTAGCATTGTAAACTGGCGTGTAACGAGAGCTGATTCCTCCGTAGGCAGCTGTCACGTGGGTCGCTGGCAAATGTCAGCTTCTGAGATAAACAAAAGGGAAATAACGCGGTTGCGCCGGACAGTTGCATGCATCGCTTGCATCGATAATATTCCATGTGGCTATGGAAACGTCGGCGTCGCCGCAAATAAAAGTATTCCGGATTCGCATGCAAAACAGTCGCCCCGATAAACGTGTAAGAGAAAATTTCTTACAAAAAAATAATTATAAAATTAAATAGAATGAAATTGAAAAGGTATAAAATATAAATATGGAGCCAAGTTTTCAGCTGTAAAGCGAGTACATTCTTTACAGTTTTGCCAAAGATCTCGCCGAGATCGCTTGATTATGCTTGATCTGAAAGGAATATTCTGCTATAGATCAGCGGGTTGACTCGCGCGGTTTAGCGAGGCCCTCGAGAATTCCTCGCGGCTGCGCCGCTGGCGATTAACCGTCGGGCTAATGCCAAATGCCCGCATATAACGCCGGACGCGAGGATAATACCGGATGCGGCGAAGCGGTCGATCGGACGGGCAGCCGTAAATAAACGGATAACGATAGCTCTCGTATCTCCGCGGCGCAAAGCGTGAGCGTGAACAGACGTTCCCGGATCGCGCGTTTACGCACAACGGATTGGACAGCTATGTAATTTCGAGAGAGGCGGAGGAGAGGCGGCCAAAGCGATATTGAATCACGTGCTACCACGGAGAATCGTATGCGCGCGACGAGAAGCTTGTGCTTTCACCATCCTCGTGCGAGCAGCGGACGAGATCTCGCGTTTAACCCTTTGCGTCATGGTGGGAACGCCCAGCGTCCCACCTTTTCCCTCTCAGTTTTTAATTATTTTAACGAGTTTCTTGACGTTAAGTACCGGGTTTTTTGTAGAATCCCTAGCACATGAACAAGTGTAAAAAAAAGGAAGCAACCGTAAATTTTGATATGCATAATTACTATACATAAACAAGTAGTCAAAATTTGTGCTTTTTATGAAAAAAAAATGCATTTTCTACTAAACTATTATTAATATCAAAACGGCCATTTAGCTACTTATTTAAGATACCCTAAAATATTTTTCAGAATTTTTGCAGATTTTTTCATTACGTTGTGATTTTATTATAAATTAATAATTTTTTAAAAATATAAAAAAAATCAATATTTTCTGCTGTAAATAAATAGTTTGAGAATATTCTTTATAATGATATCTTGAGGGTTTTTTGGGTCACTAAATCCTAATCTAAGGTCAGAATTTTCAAAATTTTTTAAATCTATGATGGCGGAATCAGTATACACAAAAAAATGCTGTTGCTTCAATTAAAGTATACGTCATGGGCTGCCATAAACATAAATAGTTCATTCAATTGTATTATGATTGGACCAAATATCTAGATTATTCTTTTAATAATGTAAATATTTGGTCCAATCATAATACAATTGAATGAACTATTTATGTTCGTGGCAGCCCGTGACGTATACACTTTAATTAAAGCAACAACATTTTTTTTCAGTGTACGGTGAACTAAGAACAAAAAATATTGGCCATTTTGAATTTTACAATTCTAACTTCTGATTCGTAATCAGTGATCCCAAAAACCCCCGTATATAAAGTTTCAGAGAAAAATCGGTCCAACAGAAAAATTCGTGACACAAAGGGTTAAGGATAAGATCTTGATTACGGAGGAAAGTGAAAAACGGGATATAATAATACTCTATTAAAAATTGACAAAGAACGCGGAAGAATAATTAGATAAATTCAAAACAAGAGTAAATCAAGAGAAAATTAATACTATCGAAATGCGACATAATTAACATAATTAATGTCATTAATTTAATTGATAGAATGTTCCCTTTTTCAGAGATAATTTGCTATAATGGAATTGAGCTCGTTAATTTGCCAATTGATCTAAATTAATTAATTCCCAAACTTAATATTTACATTGCAAGATAAAACAAGATAAAACCAGGGGTTTTCTGTGACTTCAAGATAGATTTCGCAACGTGGAATGAAATCTACATCCCCAGCTAAAACTATGAACAGAAAGGGTCTTGTCACGCAAGGACGCTGCGTTGCAAAGGTTTTACAGCCTTTTCCATTTTATCCTTTTACTTTCGAATCTGGTCGCTCAAGTAAGCGTGTTACTTTTGCGTATGCTCTCTCGCTGCATCTATGCATCGCAAGCTATCGGAATCGAATTAACGTCCCTTTACGTTCGCGCAAGGACACTTCAGACCGGTAGAACCAATCCAAATTGTTACGCCGCGGCTCAAAGGATCGTTTCGGGCCCTTGAGCAGGGCCTGCCGACGATGTTCGCTCTGTAGCGATCACCAGAGCGGAAACGACGTCTCGCTAATATACGTTAACTTTCGAGAAACGTAATTGCCGATATTGCCCGACGAACTCTCCGGATAATTAATTAATTCGACATTTTCGATTAGAATCGCGCGATGGTTTCGATTAAAATCAACGAGATTCTATGAGCATGTTACAACACATTGCAACACCTCCTGGGAAACCTTGTTATTTCTAAATGTAAAATATTACAAAAATATTCAATTAAAAAATGCAGAATGATTTTCTGGTGTTAATCTGCACAAATTTTCTCATGTTTTCACTTTAATTAATTTAGTCTTGATTTCAATCAATTCACATTATCGTTTCTGGAATTCTCTTCGACGCTTAAAAATACATACAATATCAAGAAGTAAAATTTCATCTCCGTTTGATTTTATATTATATGAGAAATGATTTTGATATTTTCATAAAAAGGCACGATATTTACAAGTTCGTTTTTTATAATCGATTCCGAGTCATTTCTCGGAGATTGATTTCATTCGGAATGAAATTTCTAGCAGTTTCGCGTAAAAATGGTGTTTGCACTCGATTCTCGATTCTCGACACCTATTATCGATTTCGCTAGCAATACCGTCCACGTACCAGCGATCTTGTAACGGCGAAAGTATCAACTACGGTTATTTCCAGCTGTTTACTTCCGCGCGGCGTGGTCAACGCAAGCAATTACACTGTGCAAAGTTCAGCCTCAGTTGCTCCAATTTGCACTTAGCAACAGAAAGGAGTTTGTTACGTGCAGAGTGAACAGCAAATGCCTATCCTATTCGAAACATTCGGTTGAAATGCTTCCGTGTAATTTTCTCTTACGGATATAAATTTAAAAATCGGAAATTTATTACCAAACGATTCAGGGACTATAATTTGTTTTTTTAGGAAATACGTTTCGTGCGATATTGAATGTTTTAACTTTGTTAAGGGAATATTGACTTCGAGCTGAATAGAGAATAAAATTGGGAAGAGAAATGAGTTACTAAATGATTGACAATTTGCCAACTCAGCATTTTTAATATGTATTTTATATTACAAAAATTTGGAAAAGAGAGAAAATATTCTGCTATTTACAATTTACATTTTCATCTCAATTTCTATATAAGTTTCAAAATCAAAAGAGAGTAATCAGGTAATTATTTATGGCTCACTATAACGTTTTACCACACGTTCGGGCATCGTTCATTACACCATGTTGTTTTGTAATATCGCTTAACGTTTATTAACGTTTAATAACGTTTACAGCTTGGCCCGATGTTCAACGTTATCTGATAGCCCTGCGCCACGCCCAACTAACTTTTTAATGGATAATGAACCTGTTATCGTATCCCCCATCCTACGAATATTTAAATTTGTTGGCTAATTACACGAACTTTATTTTTCGCTCGATTATTACCGCGATTTTCGCAAATAGCGTTGTTTTCCCATAGGGAGTTGATTCAGCCAATTTCGGAAAACGTATCTCTTTACACAGCTATTTTATAATACGATCGGTATACGACAGATAAATATGTACTTAGCAGTGTGCACTGGAGCTAAAACAGCACCAAATAATCTGCTGTAATTGATGTGTGTATGTAATACAATTTCCAACTAACCACTTAAGCCAATCTCTAAAGTTAGTTTAAATATCCCTAAAACACACGCACGCGCACGCGCGTGTGTGTGTAATAATGTATGTTGTTCTGTAGATAATGCATAATATTACTTAAAGATGTAATAAAATAATATATAAAATACGTTAAAGATGTATTAATTTACAATAAATTTTAGTAGAAGGCCAATAACGAGCAGAAAAAGTATTTTAAATAATTTAGATGGTTAATATATATTGTTTATTAATTAATAAAAACATGTCAGACACATAGATTCAATTAAATAAATATATAAATAAATTAAAAATAAAAATGACAAATGTGTCAAAGCATGTGTATAAGTTTAAATAAAACGTTGAACGTTTCAAGCTTCACAGAGCCCTTCTTCAGCAACATATTCCAAACATTAAGCATGAACCAAAAATTGACAGTATCATTAAATAGTCAAAATTACAGAATAATATTTTCAAAAGTTATCGCGAACCGAAAAAACAAGAAGGGAACCATGTATTAATTTAGATATCACACATATTTTTTATAAATGATACATCGTGCCGCTTGATTTTTAACCGATTTTTCGATTTCCTCGTTTCGAAAAGAAGGAAAGAGAGCTAAATATATTTGTCACGAGCACCATTCTCTTTTAAGGATGACCAAGAGACTTACGAGGATCGTTCTTGTCTAAGGGCGATTGCATGAGGTGCCTGCTATTCGAACTCGTTCGAATGAAATTCCGATCGCCTGCCCGAGCCCTTTGTCCTGAAAGAGATCTCGTGCCGGCTTTCAGGAATTTATCGATATAATCGGATTCATTCTTCCTCCCGGCGTGATTTGGCAAAAAGAATCATTATATCGCCGACCGATATTTCGAAAAAAATGGTGCGCCAAGCATCCAAAGGTACTTAGTCGCGTAGAATTCTCGACCTTCAATTATCGGATTATATTGACAAGAGTATAACAAAGATATTCCGCGATCTCCAGCTTTTTTTTAACGATAAAGACTAAATCTCGCGAAAATGTCCAAATTCGTCAACGCAAAAAACGACCCGTGGATATCGTTTTTCATGAACTCGCTGCAAATAATGCGCGTGACGCAATTTATCCACATTCGCTGCCATTGAAACAAACCAATAATTTTTTATGTCAATATTTTTTGGATATGGCCTTTTGCGCAGAGTTGTTCGCGATACATATATCTAGTTGCGGCGAGAACATTATTCGTATCGTGACGGAGCCACGTTTCGCGAATACGCAAGTCACCGCCATATTATCGACCATCATTCGACTTGGTACTTACAGTGCACTCTCAGCTTCCATCGGTCCTCGATACCGGCTTCCGGCAGCTTCGGATTCTCGGCACGACACACCAGGAACTTCCCCTCGTCCTCCACCGTCGGCGTGAATTGCAGACTCATGCCATCCTGCAATTGCGAATAGCAGTCATTCGTCTTCGCTGCTCGCTCGGGATACTGATTTATCAGGAGTTCCCTACGAAGCTCGCTTCGCGCCTTTTAAGCGAATCGACACTGTCGAAATTTTCAATAATTCTTTTTGCAGTAATTTTTCGATTAATAATATTGAATAATCGTCATTAATACTGGAGCATAAGGTCTGACGTATATGTGTTGAATAATGAGTGTTTACTTAAATCATGTAAAACAATTCCCTGAGAATGCCCGAATTTTCCAGGTATTTTTATTAAAAGTTCCAGGTAAGATTAGAGATTTTTTAATTCCAATTTTGAAATGAATTTATTTTATTATACGCTCTTTTTAATGTTTCTTCTTCTTAGGACCGATTGTTCCAACTTCTTGGTAAGCTATAACTAACAGTTAAATCATATGTTTATCTTTGTCTAATTTGAAGAAGAAACAAAGAGAGACATATGATTTAACTATTAGTTAGCTTACCAAGAAGTTGGAACAACCGGCCCTTATAGTCTTCCACACAAGACTATACCTATCCTTTTCTACAATTAGAGCCGCGAAACTTATTACGATAGTATATGGAAAGCTCACTGTAATATAGTATCAGTGAACTCTCTTCTGTATTGTCTTCTATTGTTACTCTGATTTTTTAAATAAAAACTCGCGAATCATACGAGAATGTAGGTACGTGAATATACGCGTATATGCCAAATTTACTTACCAATTGTCGACATTCTGCATTATAAAAAAAAATTAAAGACAATTTTTCAGAAAGAAACAGAATTTAAATTAAAAGTAAAACTCCAAAAATTTGAGTTCCTGTGAGTGTTAATAAAATTCCATGAAAATCTCTGATTTTCAAGAGTAAAACAGAAATGCTCTGAACATTCCAGGCTTTCCAGGTTTTTTCAGATAATAAACATCCTGATAACATGGGAAAATGTAAAATATTGATATAATTTTGATATAATTATATCCCGCGTAAATTTGTTATTAATAATTCAAGCAAAATAGATTTAGAGATATTAAATAAATAGTAAATAAATGAATAAATAATTCCCATTCCAGCGGATAATTATATTTTGCTCATTTTCTACAACAACGGTATAACTAAAAAATTGTCTATTTTTAGTTGTTTGCAAAAAAGAATGGGTTTTAAAATTCATTTAATAAGAATTTTCTTGTTAAAACGACATAATTACGCGTCTAAATTTTAAAAAAGAAAATTTCGCATTAAGAGTGTCATAAGTAAAAAAAGGTTTGCTTTAAAAGCTTTATTTTTATAATAGGTGAGATACACCGAATGCAGAGTTCATGATAACTTTTATTTCTCTACAATTAGTTATTACACCAAAATCGCATTTAAAAATGACGATTTTACTGATTCCAAATTTTAATGATTCAAAACATTCAAACTCATTTTCTGGAAAACTTTGTTTTTGAATTACGTCGTTGTTGTAGCAAATGAGCTATTTAAGGTTTTAACGCGTCAATATACTTATCAAAAGAAATATAACTAAATTTAAAATTCATATTGCCGAATTATATCACTGCAATCTCCACTACTCTATCACGTTGATTTATGCCTGCTTCACATTCAAAAGATAATCGTCGTTTTTGCTTGTATTATCTCATTATGCTTTAAAAGCTTCATTTTTATATTAAGTGAGATTTCAATACACCGAATGCAGAGCTCATGCTAACTTTTATTTCTCTACAATTAGTTATTACACCAAAATCGCATTTAAAAATGACGATTTTACTGATTCCAAATTTTAACGATTCAAAACATTTAAACTCATTTTCTGGAAAACTTTGTTTTTGAATTATGTCGTTGTTGTAGCAAATGAGCTATTTAAGGTTTTAACGCATCAATATATTTATCAAAAGAAATATAACTAAATTTAAAATGCATAATGCCGAATTATATCGCTGCAATCTCCACTACTCTATCACGTTGATTTATGCCTGCTTCACATTCGAAAGATAATCGTCGTTCTTGCTTGTATCATCTCATTATGCAGATTACAATCAGGACGAATCGTAGCGCAAGAAGTGCGGAGGAATTTCATAACATTCTCGTCGTTTTTCAATTTTTTTCCCCCTCCCTGTCCCGCCTCTCTCCGCGACGGGAAAATTGCGGTCGCGCCGCATTTTTTGTTTTATCGTCTCACATAACTAGCAGCTCGCGCTGTTTACGAGACTTTAAACACGGCGCCGAACAGCCCAGCAAAGCGTACGTTTTATCGTAACAGCGAGACCGTACATTTTTCAAACGCGAACAATGGACGCGTGAAATGTTAAAATAAATACGTGCGTTTTCGTTTCCAGAAATGTGACCGTATTTGCTCTCGCGCGCGGTCGCGCTCGCGAAAACTCTCGGAGTCGAAAAATTACGGGATATAACGCTGATGCAGTATTATTATTTTCGAAGCTTTGTCACTTGCAAGTTATATTCGGGGTCACCGCGTGCATCATCCGCGATCTCTCTTTTTTTATAGCTCAATTCTTTGAAATTTTATGGCGATCCTTTTATCGTTTGTATACGTGACTCCTTGGAGAACGCCCTTCTTCGCGAAATCGATAGCGGGGCCCTCGACGATTAGGATCGGAAGATGCGGGGAAATAAGCGCGATTCGCGGCGACAGGAGCGCGACACGACTGGAGTTGCCATAATAAAATTTTCAAAACTAGGACTCATAAGCCAAAAACCTCAGACATTTCGCTTGCAACCCCGGACGCATACAAAAATGCGAATAGTTTCCCAGACAGTTTAGCAAATTGGTTATAATAAACAATAAATGAATAATTATTTTACATCTTGTTTTCAATAGTACTTAGAGTAAAATACATAAATTAAACATGTTTTTAATTTAAAAGAAGTTTTATTGTTATGTATCTACCTTATTGTACCTATACCTACGTGCTATATTGTCATTGGTATTTTTAAAATATCAATAAAATAACAAATAATTATAAAATATATTAAAGAACCAAATCAGCACACAACTATTGGTTTTTATCAGTAAATTGAGGTGATTGAATATTATGTGGTTAATTAAATCTAAAATGCAAAATATTTAGAAATTTTCTTAAACCTTAAACCCCGGACACATTCGAAAAATCCCCCCGAACGCCCTAAAAAAAGGACAGTGTCCGCGAAAAAGAGGACGGATGGCAACCCTAGACACGACGATCTTTCGCCGTGACAAAATTGATTTGATGCAAATTGCGAAATTCTGTACTGAATTTCGGTGACTAAACGCGACTGTTCCAGGTATTAATCCCGTTCCGGGTAAAATTTTCATGACAATCGAATCGTTGCCACGAGGGAGTTCGGCATAATGCTTTCTTATTTTGCACGAATTTCGCTGCCGAGGAAAAAGAGAGCCGAGGTCGCGAATACCCGATTTTTCTCATCGAGAAAAATCGACTACGTCATCGTATTAATGACGCTCCATCGGTTCCGCTACTCCGATGAAATTTTCACTCTCATCGCGTAGAAAAAGAAACGCGCCCCTTCAACCTATTTTATTTCTCAATTTACACGTCACAATGTTAAACCGTGTTTCTTACAAGCCGTATAAATTATTTATTAATGATATTATTATTAAAGCACGTTTCCTTGATATTATTGTTGATACCACGCCATTACGCGAAAGAAATTTCGTCATTAATCTTATACAACGTGCATTAATCTTACGTAATTATATTATACGCAATTCTATAAATCAGAATGTATTAAATTATATATTTAAATTAGATAACTACCTATTGTTGTGGATTAATTTAAATATACCTCAAATTGCAAAATCCACACAAAATTAACAAAAACGAATACAATGTGCTTTATCTGTGGAATTATCGCGAAACTTTTTTGTGATTATTTCGCGGAAAATTTTCCTGCGTACCATTTCTATGCTTCAACTTTTATTAAAGCTTTACAATAAAAAATTGAGTTTTAAAATTAATGCGATCGTTTTATATACAGAACTACCATTCTATTTACAAAATCCTTTAACATTAGAAGTACCGAGCGGTATTTTTGGCTATTTCCATTTTTTAATCAATATTCTATCTTTTGAGCAAAAGATACGTTTTTGACATTTTTTATATTTTTTATTAATTCATAACACATAAAAATTTAAAAAATTTCGAGATCCTATCTTTTATGCATGAGATGCATATTTATATATTAATATAAAAAATGGGAACGGTCGAATATGACCGCTCGGTACTTGTAGTATTAATGTACCGAAATGGACACATTCGGCTAATTATTTATCTCATCGCGGGAAGAGAATGACGAGAGTGCGGAACGAGTCGCAGGTAATCTCTTCACCGTCTGAAACGTCGCATCACAATTTCGAATATCGTATCGACGTACGCTCGAACGGAAACGCGAAACGGCCGGCTCGAGCGAAAAACGAGATACGCGTCGCCGTATCCCGAGGAACGCGCCCTCGTGAACGAGCTCCTTCGCGGAATTTATGACGACGCCGCCCAAAATTTCGGTACCGTTACTCATGCAGATTCGCGGACGGAAAATATGCGCAGATGCAGACCATGTGTGCGGTTTCGTGCGTGTGTGTGTATGTGGGTGTTCGCGCATCCACCTTTTCTCGTCGCACCGCCCTGCACATCAAATTCCAACTCTCTCGGCATTTTCCGTTTTCCCACATTCTTTTCTTGCCTTTTTTTTGTTCGCTTTTTTTTAACCCACTTTTCCCATGTTGATGTCGCGCTTTCTGTTTCCCGCGCGAGCTAGTCGAAAACAATAACGGAAGAACGAACACGAGAATAAAAAAGGAAAGCGAGAACTCGGTGAGAACTCTGGGAAAAATTAAAATCAAATCTCCGATGGGCGGGTGCTTGGTGCGCTGGTTGGTCTCGGCTGTGTGCCGACCACGTTTCTCCCGGAATTCAAAAAAACTTCGGCCGGAGTTTACCGGCGAAAATTCCGACAATGTCTTAGCCGGCAGTGCGGAATTTTCGAAATTCCGGTCCGCATGGTCGGATTATGCTGCTGCGCATCTCACGCATCCCTTATAAGATTGTGCGTTCAATTAGGGGTAAAGCTTGCAAGACGGCCAACAACTGTATAGATAATAACGGAATGTAATAATAGATTAAAATAAGGTAATTATTCCGAATCACGGTTCCACCTTCAAATGGGCTGGTAATTTTTTAAATGGCTTTTTATGTTTAGAGAGTAATGTAAATAACAAATTTCAGTCGGGGGAAGTCAAAGAAAAAAATTTATAAATAAACAAAGACTTATAGAAACTTAAGTAGAGAGATAAATGTGCAAATAATATGCTATTGATTCTAACATCAATAACATAGTATTAACGTATATTATTTGCACATTTCAGTAAATGCTTGGACAGGGGAGGGGCTCCGCCCCTACCCCAAGGAATATATAACCCTACCCAAGCCAATTTCGTAGTGCGGATGGAAAAGAATGTGCAAGAAAGGGCAGATTTCGTTCCAGATTAATCGGAAACCAATTGTACATTTTTAAGTTTTTATAAGTCTTTTTTTGTTTATAAATTTTTTTCTTGGATTTTCTCCGACTGAAAATTGTTATTTACTGTCTAATCATAAAAAAACCATTTAAAAAATTACCAGCCCATTTGAGGATGGAGCCGTGATTCGGAATAATTACCCAAAATAATCTTGGAAATCAGCAAATAATCGAGACAATAATAAAATTATATTTTTTAAAGCGTTAAAGCAGTTTAGTATTTTCGACGAATTTAAAAATAAAATAAATAATTTAATTCTTTAATCAATAATATGCATATTTCTTCATTATTTATTTTCTTTCTAATTAACAATTTTTTGTCAATTAGAAAGAAAATAAATAATGAAGGAATATGCATGTTATTGATTAAACGCCACAGAAATTAACGACGCCAAATGTGTCTGCATAAATTTGCACAAATACGTTTGAATTTATGGACCGATTCATTAATTCTATTATATTAAAATCAATATTCTTTATGCCCGAGAGAATAAACTAAAAGTTTAACAGAGAATATCCCGTCTATTTGCAGAACGTAATTGTACGTTACGTTGTAGGGTAAGACGCAATTTGCGTAGCGCATTCCACCCCTTTGTGCAGCGCCACTGTTACGATCCCCGTGAAAGGACCGGGATTAACTTCTTCTTACCTTCGTGATGGAGACACGGGCAAGAGGAAGGGCTATAGAGACAGAGAACCCTTCCATCTTTCCATGTACATACACACGGCGCAAATGTGTACACACCGACGTTTGTGTACAGACAAAACCACAGCACGGATCCGCTCGCCCGGAAACTCGCCTGTGTCTTCAGTTACCCGGTATATTCGCCCCTGAGCAAGAAAGGTTTCCACAAGGCTTTACGTCGCACATGTTAAATACATTTGTGCGGTATCACGCGGTTAACGATGTTCCACCGTCATGGAGTCATCCACTAGTTAGCCGGCTTAAAAAGCGAATGAAATTCTGTTGTACACCGCCGGCTCTCTCTCTATATAAATGAAATTACGTCCATCTCTCTGTATCGACCGAAAAAAAGAATTAAAAAATTCATCACTATTAAGGTTAACGAGAAATTCATAAACTAAAAGCCCTCAGGCTAATAAAATTACGGCAGAGTTCAAACAATACCAGACGCGAGTACGAGTATCTCTCGTGCGTTTCGGAAACATTGTCGGAATCTTCAGGACGATATCTCCATCACGTCTCTCTCTCTCTCTCTTTCTCCGGGAAAATAGATGCCACTGAGGCGATTATATTCTCGTATTCCCTATCTTAATATAAAGGAATGCGTTTTATTCGTAAGGCGAACGTTCGTCGCTCGTTTTATTCGCATGGGAGCTTCCAAGAGGCGAAATAAATCCACGTCGTTTCTTCACGCTGCGCTCTTTCTTCTTCGTCTCCATCAGCTGCGTTAAAACCGGACGAGCTCGATGTAGGAAAGCACGTGTGTGCATCAACGAGTCTTGCTCTCCTTGTGGCCGACGCAATAGCGGTAATATCCCTTGGACCGGATCAGACTTGCAACGAGATAGATAGCTGCTGGCATCGAAAGCCTTTCAGGTTATTGCTGTCACAAGCAGCCGCAAACGTTGAAGCACGTAAATGCGACTTAGTGCCACCATGGTGGACTCGATAAAATTTAGTATCGCCGGTGTCGCCAATGGAAGAAGTCGCCATCGCCTCGGACGGAGTAGAATTTTTAAAGCGGGGTGAGATCGCAACGAGAGCTCCATTTCTTTCGCTCTCTCGATGCTCTTAGTTACATGGCTGGCAATCGAATTATATTGGTATAAAATAGTCGAACAATTAAACGGATTTTTCTTACAGGCTTGGACAAGTGCATTCAGTGCACAGGTCCGTCAAATAAATATTCCCGGAATTCCTTTGAATCTAAAAAATTGAAAGAGAAAACCCAGTTTCCTTTATATAAATGTCATTTGATTCAAGCTGCTATCACTTAACCATAACTCGTTTCCGCAATACCGTTCAAGTATTCGCAATTAGATACGCCAGCGAGAAACCTTTAGTAGAAAGCTCGCGTAATAAATTTTACTGTGCGCAAATCGCACGACGCCCGCTTTCATTCCATGTGCTTTCCCGTCAAATAAGCTCCGCGCAGAATGAGCTTTTAATTGTAAAGCGCAGCAAACGGGTATTTCGTCTCTTGTTCGCAAGCGATTTTTGATACGTCCAAGGGCGTTGAGTTTCCAAGAGAGATGAGGTTTTTAACTCGTTTCTCGCATAAACGTGTGCGTGCGCGGTCATTATTTTATTCCTATAATATCTCGCCTGCCCCGTTATATCATTTTTATTGCGTTTGTCTCGGACAATTTTTCGGACTCGCTCGCGCTTATCACATGACGCAATACGATGCACTATTACGATAATTGTATTTCTGATAAATTCCTCTCGCTCTTTGCGCGACATGATCAAATTCCACATATAATAACGCAGTATTGAAATTATTTATGCGGCCGATTAATTCCTCATGATCGTCATCGTTGTCGCGTAAAATTGCGCGACCAGAACAAAGGCTTTGAATAAACAAGGAGCATTATGCTGCTGGAATTCATTGAATTTATCGAATTATGTGAAGTGTATTAGAAATCAAACGAACGCAAATTACTAGTGGAAATATATGTGACTAGTATATATGTGGCAATCTTGTATTTTGTCGAATTGAACTAAAAATGATGCAGTGAAAAAAAAATTTTTGGTAAACTTGGTAAAGGGAAAATGTCAAAATTAAGATCGATGAAAAAAGCAATCAAGGGCATCTTATTGAGAAAAATCTTAAATCTTTTACGAAAAATGTCGTCTACAGAGAGGTTTTATAAATTGAAGAATTAGAAAATTGTATGAGAGCTAATAATATAGGTCAGTGAGTACTTCAATCGTAAAAAAAATCTCTGTAAGTAAATAATAAAAAATAAAAAAATATATGCCAAGTAGAATATTTATGAGAATGCTCTATTATATGAACTTCAGCTCGATATAATCTAAAAATTCTATTAATTGCAGATTTAAATTAAAAATTTATTTACTTATATATATATTTTTTAAATTTTATATGTATTATATATCTATATTTTTAGATAGATGCTTTGAAAGCATCTATCGCGAAGCGCGGGCCGAAAAGCTAATTTTGTATAATAATTATAAACATTTGTAATAATTATAAAAGAGCAAATTTTGTTTAGTCGAGCCAACTAAATTATGTAATACTTATTATACGTTTGGTTGAAACTATTTCACCAAGGTGCTTGGTAACATTAACCAAGCCTGGATTTTTATAACCAAGCCTTTCTTTCAGTGTACCGTCATTTTTATTGTCATTTTCATGTTACGTGATACTCTGATCACATTCATAAATATATACGTACATACATGATAAATCCATTACTCTCGTATACTCATAACATTGTTAATGGTTCGAGTAAAAAAAAAGAGAGGAAGGATTTTTTTACAAACACACGGATCGAAAAAATGTAACAAAAATTGCAAGGAATATTGCATTTTGCATTTTTCGTTGTCAAGTCGAATAACGAGACTGACGACATTTCGAAAGCGGCTGTGAAACGCCGACAATGAGAAATTTCCGGCCGGTCGAAAAATAATAATTCACCGCGTGCTGCGCGCGCGCGCGCGTAAATGGAACTTTCGTTTCGTGACGCATATTTCTCGCCACGCGAGATATCGCGCGGCATATTTCCGTCGGCGAGCGACGACGCAGCTAGTGATAAAACCGTGAGTCTAATAACTCGCGGTGATAAAATCCGTTAACTAAATAATCCGCGAAACTGCGACAAATTAGTGCTCGAGACTTGTCTGCCGGGAATTATTACGGAGAAAATCAATTCTGCCAGAAATTGAATCGTAATAGTTTGTCGTCGACCGACATTTTCACGCATTAAAAAGAAAGGAAAAAATATTTTAGGAATGTATGAAACATTCGCCTTTTTGGAATCATTGCTGTACAACAATTGTTTGAACCGATTTCATGCGCCGATTAGAAAAGTCAATTATGTCGATGTAACGATTGTTTCAGACGATTTCACGAAATAATTTCGGAATCGAGTACTATTTCTACTGTTTCGTCTTTCCTTAAAAAAGAAAATAAACGAAATCAAAATATCGAAATATTAACTTTGATAAACTTTGTCAAATATTCGTTTTATTGAATACGAAACTAAAATTTAATTTTGGAAAAAATAATTTTAAAGTTTTATTGGCATTCTACAGATTTTATAATTATTTAAAATCCGAAAGAATAAATTTGAAAATTCCTAATTTTTTAAGTTTCCTATATTTTAAATATATTTGCATACTTTGTTCAATAAATGCTTTATAATACTTTTTCTATGCAAATATTTCTTCAAATTTCTGCTGATATCGGAGATATTTCACCTTTCCTACTTATTCATGGCAAATTTCGTAAACCAGCTTCAACAAGCGAATTTCTAAACGACGGGAGTATCGACGAATGAACGTGATGTATTGGACCTATCTTCAAAATAATACGAAGTCGATAAAAATTTGTGAGATTGTTCTTTTAGTCTTTCTGATATGCTGCAAAAATTTTTTAACGAATCCACTAAACGGTTGCTGAGTTATAACGTTTTTAATTTTTACTGATTTTACATTCTCTTTCTCTCTTTTTTATGGAAAAAGACGATCTTGACGGATAAAACAGCTGAAAAAATGTTGAAGAAATAGTACCAATGTTTTCAATTGTTTTGTACATGTAGTATACGGTTAGATAAAAATATCTGCCAAGTTCCAATTGTTTTCACTACACCGTTTTAAAGAAATAAATTATAACTTGAGAAAATTGGCATTTTCACTGTCAAAAGTTTAAGCTCATAAATGAAAAAACTGCAAATACTTTAATGCTGGAAATACCTTTCTAGGAGTAAAAATAAAACTCCAACTATCGCTCGAGTTCCTTACATCTAGATTTATTATGCGTAAGGCGTAGTTATTCAAGTATTTCAAACATGCA